>JADLZK010011528.1:0-171552 GCA_015847255.1 Hyparrhenia diplandra | reverse complement strand
AGGTACAAACGCTTATACAAAAGACCTCACGAGGAGATTATAAAAGGAAGGATGGGGAGGAGGCCGAGAAGATAGTCTTGCAATTTCTATTTTAAAGAGTTTGGCTCCCGGTCTTTGGAGGTCGCCGGGCCAAGAATGTTTTTGAAGTTTTAGAGTGTCGACAGATTCAAATCTTGGAGCTACAGTCCCTCGAGAAGATCTGGGGAGCTTCTGGCTTCGGTAGAATTAGATGAGTCTGAGAAAAATAAGATTTACCATCTTCTTGAATAGCCCTGAGTAGGTAGTAGTTGATTAAAGCTGCGGCGATATTTAGCTCCTCCAAGTTTGTAAGTTGGTAGAAGAGAGTTTAGTCTTGTCTTAAGTTGGCAGCCGAATGACAGTTCGGGGATAAAAGCTTTTGCAAATCTCAGTGACATGGACAATTCTTTAAATGGCTAGCACATTTGAAGTGGAGTCCATATTATAGCAGCTCTGGATAATGGAGTGCAGGCTCCCTAGATTTGAACAATATGCAGATCCAAATAATGCAGCTTATTGAGTTAGAAATCTCCAAAGCTTAGAAATGTGGGTGTTCACAGAAAGATTTAACCTTACGGTGGTGTGGAGTTAATAGATTACGGGCATTTGGATATGCGGGTGTGTCTATATTTCCCCAGAAAGATGTCGGGACTGCCTCGCCCTCAGTTGCACTCGCGTCTCCATCACAGGCGGGTGCACCTCTTTATCACATCCATAAATTTGGATATGTTTTTCTATATGCTAAAGCAGCCATCTAAGTTTCTTTTTTTGGTGGTTTCTGATCCGGGGTCCGTCGGCTGTCTTCTTTTCTTTTTTTGGTGGTTTGCGGATCTGGGGGTCCGTCGGCGGAGAAGCACATCTTCTTGGGTAAGCACCAGAAATCGTTATGGGAGTGCAACTTCTTTTGAAGAGTTTTGGATAAGCTCCAAAAAAAGTTTTGTTTTATCTGCATATCTTGTGCGGCTTCGTGCCTCTATAAAAGCAACATTTATAATAAATTTTATTTGCCTTATACGGCACCGATTCATCCTGGGACACCGGTACAAACACAGACCTGCAGCGGAGATTATGAGATGGGAGAGGCAAATCAAATTGCCTTTCTACGTACTGAATAACAAACAAAGCAATACCTGCTCCTGCGGATGACAAACAAGCAATATCCCGGATGTTTGTCTGAGATGTTGGAGGTATGAACGTTGATATCTCCCAATGGTTACGCTAACTTAACGCATGGCAACTATGTACTATCTTCTTGAAATCTAGATTGCGATATCCTTCCTTTTTTTGAAGGTTTTTGAATGATGGCTCTAAAAAAGATTTTGTTTGTCTTTACCTCTTGTATGTCATGCTACCAAACTTGCAGCATTGCTCAATAATTTTGTTGTCTTAAATACTTTTCCAAATTGATCCTGTTCTGACCTTAAAACCCACGGGAGATTATAAAAGGATGGGAGGCGTAAACTTATCCTGGTTTCATTTCGCCCAGACTCTGCTTGGAAGTTACTGTGGTGATCTCTATTGGAAAGAGCCTTGGCCTTTCTGATCATTGGTGTTTTGGAAGCTGGAGGCCCATCATAAGAAAGCATATCTTCTTGGGTGGGCTTGCAATCGTTAGCAAATTCATTATCTTCTTTTTTGAAGGTTTTTTGAATGGCTCAAAAGGTTTTGTTTGTCTTGCATATCTATGTCATACTATAAGCAACACCTTGTTATCAATAATTTGTTGTCTTAAATACTTTCCAGTTGATCCTAAACTTCTGAGCCAGGATGGGCGTGCTTATCTAGTTGGTGTGCTCCTGTTCGAGATTAGCAACCACAACGTACTCTTTTGACCTTTACAACCCTTTGCCATACGGCTCCTCAGGTAGCCTCGGCTGTTGCTTACATGGGCTTATCATTTTACTTGAGAATCTTGGAATTTCTTCGTCCTCATATTTAGCCTTGGCAGGTCATAATGTAACTACATGTCTTTGGGCCTTAATAGATACCCTCCTCTCATCTCTATTTCTTTGATGGGCCCAGAAGATAATATCTTGCGTTTCTAGGCCCAAGGTGCTTAGTGCGCTCCCAAGTGAATATTAGCAGTCTCTACGTGCACATTAGGGATGTCATCCAGATGCTGAGTGTTGATCTTTGCTGAGCATCGACTGCAACAACGACCAAGCATATTGACCTATATTTAACATGCGGCGCTACGGTATCGCTATCTTTGTACATTGGAGAGTTTACAATGGATGGAACTTCTACTCATGTCAAATTTGGTTGGCGAACATCAACGTATTTACTGATAGCAACTGAAAAATTGGAATCGACTCCATAGATAATAATGAGAACTTGTTTTGTTTCTGTGCTTTCGCTTTGCTGTAGTTTGATAGTCTTGATTTGCTGGTTTATTGAAACTTCTTTGTCAAGATGGTGGTTTGATTTCTTTGACCTTTTGTCCGTAGTGATTACTGGTTGTAACCAAGGCTGAATCTTTGTCAATGATACAGATATGCTAGTTGAACTTTATCAACTTGTAATGCGGCAAAGCTGGAGAATGGAAAGGTCTATTCGAAGGTTTTTTTTGGTGATGATCTCTTGACTTTTTTGGTGATGATATACTATCGCTAAGCTAGTATTAAACTATGTGATGATACATTCGACTTCAATGCGCTTGCTTGCTCAGGTGATAAAATAATATGAATACAAGCCTTGTTGGAGTATTTATTACATACATAACTTGAACCCATCACGGATCTGACTGACTATTAATCGTATATATTATTATAATGAACTTATTTGCCCATTGGGACCTTCTTGTGCGTAATACACGTAACTCCACTTCCTTTCTGCGTGAGTGGGCCCAGGCAGGCTCTTCGACTGACTTCTGACTGAACATTCGAATTTCTGCTGGGCTGGCTTAATTCTTATGGCGGAGGCCTGCGCTGCAAAATGGAGCGGCCTTAGCGGTCGATCAAATGAGCGTACAGTTCGCTGATGTTGCAAAAAAAATATCGCCGCCGCGGCCTGCACGCGAAAACCTAAATGCTTTGTACTACTTTAACCGACCTTCAAAAAAAGAAAAAGCGGCATAGCGGTTTCCATAAATAAATGAAATCGATTATGAAAACCTAAGTTCGCGAAATAATGATCATCGGCGGATCATAAATGACTTCAAACCGCTTCGCTCCGATCTGTCGCAACCTCGACGCCATCATCTCCTCTACCAATACGATGGCGCGGAGCAAGTAATATCTACGGTGGCCCCCTGGAACTCGCTCAGCCTGCGACGGCATGGCTCATGCGCCTTAGCGCCCAGCGCTATGACGTCGTGCGGATGCGTATCTGGATCATCTCAAGTCGACTACCGGTCCTTCCGCCAGGCGGCTACAATACTTGGTTGTGAATGGCGACAGACTAATGATAGAGCTCGTTTTTGTTTATTGTGGCACTTTCATTTTACTTTGTTGATAGTGCGGTTTTTATAGTTTATTGAAACTTTGTCTTTGTCGGGATGACCGCTTTGTGGTTTGGAACTGATTTCTTTGTGTACACATCCATAGCGATTACTTTGGTTGTGTGAAGGCTAGTGTTGTCAATGCATTCTCGCGTGTCTAGATTGAGCTTTATCACGGCAATGAAGCAAGATCGGAATGGAATTGGAAGGGTCATTTAAAGGGTTTTTTTCCACACTCGAGGACAAGCACCGCAAAACCGGAGGCTACCTATGCTGAATTTGCAAAGGAAGCAAAAGTAAAGCCTCGTCTTTGTGAGTTTGTGTATGATTAGGAACAATTTTGTTGGGCTATCCTTCCACATGGAGGATGAATTTGGAGCCCAACAAAGCGTTCAAACCAAACGACGCCCGGTGCTTGTGCACCGTTGATCTCGGTTGGATTCAATCTTGAGATTGCTTCTTGAAGCATGTATGGGGTAAGGAAAAAACCCTATCCTCCATTCAACTGAAACTATGCGCCTCGTGATGCGCGTGGCGGCGTGCTTCGCATTTGCAACCTTGGGAGGACTTGCCGGCGAGAAGATCCTCCGGTATTGCATCCAACGGGAGGAACAACTTCCAACTTGGAGCCTCATCGCGTCTGCCGTAGGTTCCGACGATTACACGGACACCAAGGGAGGCGATCCAAATACGCCGAGATATAGCGGCTGGCGTAGCAAATCAATCATCAACGCATATAGTCGCCGTAATGTGCGGCCGCGCTCCTCCGCCGCCCGCCCCCACCTCTCGTTGTGCCGCCACCACCGAGAGAGAGATCTGGTGTTGAAGTGTGTGGCAACGCATTATATTTATATATAATAATATGTCCCATGTTGTTATAACCTCTGTAAATGAAAACGGCCCAGCTCGCTTGTACCACAAGAGAACGGGCCTAACATGCAGGTCCAAATTCAGGCCCAAGGAAGGCCGGCCGAAGCCGAAGCGGAGGCCCGTCAAAAAACGGATGCGTGCCCGGCAAATTCGATGCAACGGACGCCAGTCAACATCCATCGCCCCTAGCAGACCCGGGCGACCGTAGAAGACTCGAGACAAATACAGCGCTGCGTGCACTCACCCGAAGCGTCACGCTTCACCGACGTACGTGTCCGCAACGCGTGACACCACAGACATCACACTTGTGGACTACGGCAAGAACGCATCTAACATGCGACAATACTGTACGCACGTGCACGCCAAGCTAAGCTGCCGCGCTACCTGATACGTGTCCGCACAACCAAAGAAACAGCACGCATTAGCCGGGCGACAACACACGTCAGAATGACCGCGCCAGTCAGGCGGTTACGCCATGGCTACGTACACCCCGCTACACATCTCGCCCTGAAACTATACGCGCGTCGGTAGTGGCCGGAGACATGTACGCATTACACCGATAACACAACTCAAGTCAAACCATACCGCGGCCGGTAGGAGCTGCCATGACGTACGTACACCGCTAACACAACTCGTCCCGAAAATAAACGCGTCCGGTAGGGTTATGCGACATGTACGTACACCTCCCAACACAACCCTCCCCGGAAAATAAACGCTGGCCGGTAGTGGTTGCGACATGTACGTACACCCGATAACACAACTCGCCCCGAAAATAAACGCCGCTTCGTAGTGGGTTGGGACATGCGCCGCACACCTCCTAACACAACCGGGCCCGAAAAATAAACGCCGACTTTAATTTACGCGGCGTCGCTACGCACTTTGTACTGTTCCAAGCGCCGGTACCGACGCACGCCAGCCTGTCAGCAAGTCAAGCAACACGACGGCATCACCACACGAAGTTCAGGAATCCACGCTGCCGCTCGTAATACCTTCCGTGAATCCGCATGGCGGCGAAAAAGGTGTCCAGAAGCAAAAACGCTTTCAATTGGGGGGTTGCATCCACGGCCGACGTCCCGAAAATGCGCCGCGATGAAACGCTGTTCGAGATACGCTTGATCTCGAAAATGCGCTCGCGGATGAAACACGGTTCGAGATACGCTGAATTCTCGCAGACACCGGTTTCAAAAGCGCCCGCCGTAGAAGCCAGCTGTCGTGTTCAACGAAAACGTAAAACGCTGTCAGGCTCAGCCAACGAAAACGCCCCGATTAAGAAAATAGACGCCAAGCTACATGAACACACGCCCCGTAATGACCTCCTATTACCGACGCCAGATTGATCCCGGTGGGACCATCCGGCGCCTATTATCGACGCCGCCCGGCCGCAAGTCGGTAATGTAACAACACGCACGCTTCGTTATTAGCGGCGTCTCGGGCTCACCGGCGGTTATTAGCCTTTTTTATAGTGAGAGCAAGTTTCCCCTCGATAACCTCATCCAATCCATTCGATGGACAATCTTTGGTGAATTTAGGTCTAAAGCTTTTCGATGATTATTGTCTTGCAATAGGTATTAAAGTTGAGCATTCAGCACCACATGTCCACACACAAAATGGTCTAGCTTGAATCCTTGATCAAAAGGATTAAATGGATTGCAAGGCCATTATTGCGGGAATTACAAGCTACCAACCGGTTGTTGGGGCCATGCGGTGTTACACACCGCGAAATTAATTCAACTCAAAGCCGACCGCATATCATGAGACATCCCCATCACAAATGGTGCGTGGAAAAAACCAAGTATTTCCCATATGCGTATATTTGGCGGTGTTGTATACGTGCCAATACCACCACCTCTCCGGTACATCAATGGGACCCCCACCGAAGTTGGGGATATATGTTGGTTATGAGACTCAGTCCATAATCAAGTATTTAGAGCCTATGACTAGGGATCTTCATACAACTTCGGCACACTAATTGTGTCTTCGATGAAGACCATTTCGGCATTAGGGAGATAGACATCCAATGGAATCTTTGAGAAATTGAATGGAATGCAACCGAATGCAATCCATCGATCCACGCACCACTAAACCGAACTAGAAGTTCGAGAATTATACATTTGCAAAATCTTGGCGAATGAACTGCCCGATGCCTTCACATCACACAAAAAGGTGACAAGGTGCATATACCGCGGTAAATGCTTGGCAGGAGAGAGTTCAGTACCCCGTATGGGCACCAACTCTAATGTCTCCACCAATCCTAGGAAAAAGGGGGACCTTCGGGTGCAAAGGACAAGGTTCCGCGGAGACGCGTCGCATAGACAAGGTCCTAAGCCACCCGCACCACTTAAGGAATCAATTGAAGAAGCTCTACCGAGGTAGAGAATGCCCCCTGAAGTGGCGCACCAACCTGAAGTTGGAAAAATCCGAAGGACATCATCACGAAGATGAAAATCCCAATGCACCGTGCGCACAACATCGCATTGGAAGGTTGGAACACCCAACTCAATCATTGTGGGAAATCACGATGAGTGGGAAGATGATCTTGAGGAGATGCCACGCAATTATGTGGAATCGGGAGAATCATACAATAGAAAGACCACAGTTTAATCGACATATATTTAAGCCTCAAAATTCTTTGACTCATTGGATCCGGATCCGAGAACCCAAGTCCTTGATGGAGTGCCAAAAGCGCTCGACCGGGAACAATGGAAATCAAAGAATTGAGGCGAATCAAGGCTTCGCTTTGCCATAGGAAGGTTTTTGGACCTGTAGTCCTAACACCTTCAAAAAGTCATCCCCGTAGGATGTAAATGGGTCTTCACTTTCCAAGAGGAATGAACATGGCCAGTGGTAAGATATAAAAGCGACGGCGGTGGCACAAGGGTTCCGCGCAGAGACCCGAAGAACGATTTTGATGAAACATACTCTCCCCGTTATGAGTGGCATAACGTTAGATATCCGATTTCTATGGCGGCTAATATGAATTTAAAAATGCAAGTTAATGGATGTCGTGACCGCATACTTGTATGGGTCACTTGATTCAGAAATTTATATGAGAGTTCCCCGAAGGACTCAAGGTCCCCGGACCAAATAAAAACGCAACATGTTTAGTGTTCGCTGCAAGGCGATCATTATATGGCTTGAAACAATCCGGAAGGATGTGGTTCAACCGGGTTGAGTAACTACCTCCCCGAAGAAGGGTTACGCAAAACAACGATGATTGTCCTTGTGTGTTCATAAAAGAAATCCAAAGATGGTTTTTGCATCATCTCGGTCGTTGATGATTTGAACATCATTGGAACCACAAAGGATATTGAGGAAGCATTGACTTACCTCAAGACGGAGTTTGAGATGAAAGACTTGGGCAAAACCAAGTTACATTTTGGGGCCCTGCGGCTTTCGAACACCTCCCCGAAGGAGTGTTTGTACACGTCCACCTACACTAAGAGGGTACTTGAAAGGTTTAATATGGCCGGAAGCCATCCCCCCTAAAACCCCTATGGTCGCTCGATCACCGAAAAATAGATAAAGACCCATTTCCCACCCAAGGATGAGGATGAGGAAATATTGGGGACCGAAGTTCCATACCTCGGTGCCATAGGAGCACTAATGTACCTTGCAAATTGCACAAGGCCTGATATTGCATTTGCAAAGAAACCTATTGGCAAAAGGTACAAATACGCTCCCACCGAGAAGACATTGGGTTGGCATAAAAACCATCCTCGGTATTTGCAAGGTACCCATGACCTTGGGTTATGATACTTTCGAAAGGAGGGATTTCACTATGGTGGGTTATGTTGATGCTTTGGCTACATGTGGACCCTCATAATGCCAAGTCACAAAAGCGGTTTTGTTTTTCTCTACGTGGTGGTGCGACCATTTTCTCGCGATTACGTAAAACGTACTTTGGTTGCAACATCTACCAACCACTTTCGAGAAATAATCGCATTATATGAAGCGCGACGTGAATGTGTTTGGCTACGGCGAATGATTGATCACATCCGAAGTCATGTGGCATGAAAACTATCAACACCCCTACCATTATCTATGAAGTTAATGCGGCTTGTCTTTGCCGCAGATGCATATGGGCTATGTCAAGAGCAATCTCCACGAAGCATATTGCTCCTAAATTCTTCTATCCTCATGAGCTCCAAAGAGGCGCTGGGAAGTGGATATCCTGCAAGCTAGGTCATGTGACAATCCGGCAGATTTGTTCACAAAATCTCTCCGCCTCTACCTTCCACAAACACGTTCGTGGGATTGGCATGAGGCGACTTAGAGAGTTGCTAGGTTCGGGGGGAGAATTCTCCCCAAAGCATATTCTCATAAATTTGACCCCGAAGGTCATAGGTCGATCCCTTCGAAGATCCGACCAAAGTATCAACTGGTGTATTCTTTTTCCCTTGATGAGTTTAATCCCACCGGGTTTTCTCATGCAAGGTTTTTAACGAAGGCAACAAAAGCAATTCAAGCCGGTGCATGTGATGTACTCTTTTTCTCCTACTCTTTTTTCCCACTTTGGGTTTTGAGAGGAGTTTTTGGCCGAGGCATTTTGCATAGCACTTAATTGGCCAAGGGGAGTGTTATGAATGAGTCAAAAGTCACGACATGACAGACTCATCATTGTGGTCAATTAATGAATAGCGAGGAGAGGGACACTTTGTAGCAATTTTGTATGTATCCTTATTGTCCCCCCTAAAAGAGGGTCACTATTGGCTGATGTAAAGGGCAGTGAAAAAAAGTAAATGAAATAAAGAGCTCCTCTTCTCCTCCACCTTGTGTTCCTTGTTCTTGTGTTCTTACTATCCACGTAAACCCAAACGAGCTACCGACGAACTAATTTCTAACCAAGCTAGGCTCACACGCTCTCCCCAAAAAACTCCGTCTCTCGGCTTCAATGCTCGCATCCCTCGGCTGTCCAATTCTTATTTTATTGTTCTTTGCCTTCATCTCGACTATCGATTTCCTTATCCCAGGTGGGGGCGCCTTTAACGGTGTGTTTGGTTAGACAAGAGGTTGAGCGGGGTTGGAGCGACCTATCCGAGCTGTTTCGTTGAAAACCGGCGGGGGTTGAGTTAGCTCCAAATGGAAATATTCCTTCAAGATGCGGGTTCGCTCCATCCCTCAAAATTTGGCGAGACGGAGCGAACCCGCGGGTTCCGCTTCGTTGTCCGTCCCTCCTCTTCTCTCCATCTCCACCTCGCTCCCCTTCTCCGGCCCGCCTCGCTCTCCGCAATGTCCGAATCTACGCACTAAGGAGCGCGGCCGCGTCCGACCGACCCGCCCGCTACGGAGGGCCGCGGATCCCGCGCCCGGCTGCGCGAGCTTCGCCCACGCCGGCGCCAAGGCTGGCGGCGCGCTCATGCCTGGCGGAGTTCACTCCCCACCGTCCCGTCGCGCTGCATCCCCCCATTATCTCCCGTACGCTCGGGCGGCGGGGAAGTGGAGGAGGTCGGCGGGCGGCGGCGCCATGAACGAAAGAAGAAAAAAGGACAAAAATTTTAGTTTCTCTTATAGGCTTTCTGATGTAAAAATGTTAGAGAAAAAGATTTACTTGATATAGGTTTCGTTGATTTCTCGAATAGTTGAGGGGTCTTGATGCAAAAACACCTCGCTAACGGTGCTATCCAACCCGTATTTTCAATTCCTTCAACCAAACATTAGATGAGTTCAATCCGTCCCCAAAATCAGGACTACAACCAAACACTGAGATGGATTCAACCTCACATAAAAAAAACTGGGTTGAATCCAAGCCAACCCACCCAACCCTCAACCAAACAATAAGGGTTGGTAACTTGGTATGCGGTGGAGCGATCATTGGCCACGGCATGCGCAGCGAAAGCGAGTGTTTGAGTAAGAGCGCGTTGATTAGACAGCTGATGGGAATCACGTTTCTCAGCGGGGAGTCTGGTTTCCATCAAATTCTTGAACTGTAAATGAGGAACAATGACACAGAGTTGTCATATTGCAAACACATCTATAACTTTATGATGCAACTTTCCAGCAATTACTATACTATAATTTTTTCGGATGACACATCTATTGCAAACATCTATTATCTCCACGCTCACATAACTATGACGTGGCTGCTTTGGGCCATGATTGAGGGCTTGAGGCACTTAAATCGTTTAGGGTCCTCCAATCATGTAATTTGATAGTTCAGGACATGATGAGAATGACACGATAGTTACGGACTACCAATGTAATTTGCTCGCACATTATTCACGAGTCTAAAACGCTGAATTTGGTGTTGGCTTGCTGAATTTGCTTACATGCATATAAACTTCAGATTCTAGCAATTCATTGAACTTCAGGGATGGCTGCAACCACCAAAAAAATGGCCTGAATTCACGTTTCCAAATACTTGTCCTTTTACTATGACAAACTATTGCAATTTTGACAGTAAAACCATATAATACACAAAATATCTACAACATCAAACAATACAACATGAGATACAGTAACTTTGAAACTTGTTAGGGAAAAAAAAAGTTCATGGATGGCATGAATTCACGTTTCAAATAATTGTCCTTTTTTTACTATGACTAGGTATTGCAATTTTGACAGTAAAACCATTTAAGTGAACAAATACACAAATATCTACAACATCAAACAATACAACATGAGATATATTTCAACAGTAACTTCGAAACTTGTTGAAAGTTAGAGAAGCTTGACTTAGGACAAAACTAAAATGACTTAGAATTAAGGAAATGAGTATTAACTTGCTGGTGATTGCAAAACAGAGATGGTATATACTTCACATATAAGTAATGAACACGGGCCATGTACACAAACAGATCTTCACAACGAGGACTGCATCATGTTACATAACATGGAAATAAACGAAGAGAAACTTGAACATACACTGCACAAGTTTAAATTGCCAAACCCTAAAAACTCACAGGAAGGATGGCACAAAACCAACAAAGGAATCCTTTCAAAACTCTGAATATCTCCTAATTCTTTCCCTGTATGACGATGAACGCTGAACATCAGGCCTGAGGCAACTGACGAGGCAAGGCACCGCCTCTTCAGCTCCTGTGCAGTTTAGCTTTAAGGATGACAGCTTCCCAGAGCCAATGGATCTAAAAAGAAGAGCATCCCAGCTGAACTGAGGAGGAGCGCACTCGACGCATGTCAGGCCGTCGGTGCAAGGACCTGCCATGATCAGGACCAGTGCTTGCGCCTGATGCACATAGAGCTAGCGATGTGCTTGTCCATGGAAGCTCCTTTATTGGGGTTGTACTAGTGAGCCTCATAAAGGAGACAATGGCATGCCGACACAAAGGGCAGGATATGGACCCAGGAACTCCACGGATGGATGTTGAGCTGCTTGTGGTGGAGCACAAGTAGAGTGCACATTTGGTGCAAAACTCATGGCCGCAACCTATTATAACAGGCATTTAGCAATGGTGTCTGCAGGGTTGAAAAATCCATCATGAGAGTCAATTTTCAGTACCTTCTGCAGCTACAGTGCATTCGACCTCCAAACATATGACACATGGATCCTGACAAGTGGATGAGGCAGAAGTTTTCCTCCATCCACAATCCTGCAAAAAGATCAACGAAGGGTAAGGGTTCCATTTATAATTACCTGATCGTACATTACCAAAAAAATAAGAAAGACCTGACAGTTCTATTCTGTTTTTTTTTTTCTGAAGTTCAAAATTTGAAATGTGCATCCTACAACATTCTACACCCAGTGAAATGTAGCTTCTCCCAAGGTGAAGTAACACAGATGTTTTAGGCCCCTTTGCTAAAAAAATATATATATCTTAGGCCCCAATTGTTATAGGCAAAATGCAGCTGTAAAACATTTGTGGTTGTCACCTCTTTCACTGGAACAAGTAAAGGAATGTAGATACTACTTGAGCAAAAATGTTTGGTGAATTTAAATTTAAATGCTCATCAGTGGTAGACAAAGGTATGGTGAAAGTGTCATTTACCGAAAGTGTCATTTAATGTTATGAATTCCAACATATTTCGGCTGGTATTTGAACTCACGGGCAATTTTGACAATGCTCATCAGTGGTAGACAAAGGTATGGTGAAGGAAGAATACGCATTCGATTTTCTGGTTGCTTGCTTAGAATACCTTCAACACTAGTTTTGTGCCACGAACGAGCCACCAATAAAGGAGTCAACCTTTCAAGAAAAGCATGGTATAAGTGTAAGCAATCTAAATAAGTAACATGGAAATCCTTTTATGATATTAGCATGCCCCAAGCAAGTGCCCCTCACCCCTTCCTTAATTGGAAAACAAAAGTTACAAGTTTGATGCATGGTATAAGTTATAAGTTAAGGCCAAGCATATTTGGGAAATTTATAAACATAAATTTTCAGCAACAGGCTTCAGGACTTGAGTAAAACCACATAGGTAGGATGGCTGAATAAGGAATTCAAGACTCAACACTAATAAGCATATATAAATAGTAAAATAGCAGTGCAACATTTATAAAGGTAATTAAGATATTGATACCATCAATTCTGATAAACAAAAGAACATGTTGCAAGCAGTTGTAAGTTAAAAAAATTATGTTTTCAATGAGACAAGAAATTGATTTGATGTAGAGGCAAATATTTATGATGGAGCAACAAGTGCATACCCGTTAGCATTTTGAGCTCCCAAGTTTGCTCCTGCTGCAATGAGAAGCTGTTTAGCAGATATCAGTAGATGGGAGTTGGGAAATTACTTAGATTCTCAAGAAACAGGAAAGTAACCAGCATACTTGGCAGCAAACAGCACTTCCACCACATGCCGCGTAATGGAGGGGTGTGCTCCCTGAACCTGGATGATGGTTGAGTTAATCTAGGATCATCATAAAAAAAAAATAAGGAAAGGTCCACTTATTGACAATTTTTTTTGCAGAAACATGTCTAAGAAACTGAATCAGGTTAAACAATTTCCTTTTCTGTACAAATAAATATTTTTTCCTTTTGAACCTCCGTTCAATAAATACTTACCAATGAGGTCAATTGTTGAACCATCATTGACAGTCACCTCAGAGACAGAGGCTCCAAGGTCTAACAGCAACTGCACACTCTCAGCATGCCCATGAAGGGCTGCCAAGTGAAGAGGGGTGGCGCCACCATCCGACTTTCCATTAACTAGTCTCTGGAGAGCCCTGGAGAGCACCAGAAGAAATGACGCAATTTTTTAAGTGATGAGAAGATGGCCACATAAATGAATGCCCATAGTGTACAAGGAAGAATGATGCAAATTTTATAAGTGTTGGGAAAGATGCCAACATAGGTGAACGTCAGGATTTTACATACACGGCATCAAAAGTCATCCTTTTCATTTGATCTCTGGACTTTCCACGCATAATGGTCCAAAACTCTGACAAGCTAGGCACGTAATCAGTCACAAGAAGCCGAATGCACCGAGTATGACCTTTTAGGGCGGCAAAATGAATAGCGGTCGCGCCACTGAAACAATCTCTCTTGTGAATCTAGAAATCCAAGATACAGATCACTTGCATAAATAGATAATTCAGACCTTTTTGTAAAAGAAAACAAACTTCATCCAATAACACATTAGCTAGTGTTCACTTACATTAGCTTTAAAAAGAACTAGAATCTGTACAACTTTCCAGTGACCATATAGACAAGCTTGCATCAGAGCAGTCTGCACAGTTTAGTGTTCAGAATTAGCACAAAGAAAAAAAAACTGAACTTAAAACATAACTGAGAAGAGACATAAACAATCAGGTAAGATGCATTGAAATAAGCTATCGATTTTTGCGTATTGAACACGTAATAACCAGCGTACAAACATTGCTCAGTTACCATACAGTATAACTCAACCCGCGAAAAAAGCAATGGTATAGTTATTCTCCATCAATTTACTAATTCCCACTCTCAAAAAATAGATAACCTCAGCTACATATAAATGCACAGGACAGCAAAGCCTGCAAGTAGTTTTTAACCATACTGGTAATATAATCCTGAATGGAAATTTCACTGCTGATGAAATACTCTGAAGGCAGACAAAGCACGGTGATCAATATGGATGAAGATCTAAGATGAGAAACAGAAGAATTTACCTGTCCTCTGCAATTTCTAAAGGTTAATATTAACGCCGGATTCGATTAGGAGGGAGACAATCTATCACAGAAGAATGAGAGGATTATATTGCAAAACATTAACAAGTTCACATACTGACAAGTGATTAAATGTGTTAACAAAGGCATCTGGATATGCAATTATTTCATATAGATAGGAAAACAATATTATAGATAAATTCAATGGATCACCTCGTGGTGTCCCTTTGCTGCCGAGTAATGGAGAGGCGAAGCTGCGGATCCCGAACGTTGCGTACCGTGCAAGGCGAGGATTGAGTTCCAAGAGAGCTCTAGCCTCCTGGATGTCTCCATCTCTTGCAGCGGAAACGAGTCGCTCCCCAGTCGCTGAGCAACCAAACGAGTCGCCCATCATACCTAAGAGCCCCATGGTGCTTGTACCTATCAGAACACAAATATATGAGCAACACTTATTGCAGAGACTCTCTAAATGGTGGATATCACTTGTTGAGCACCCTACGGTGCTGCAGAGAATCACAGAATTCTTGGAGCTAAGATGTATTGAGGCAGGCACAGAATGGAGAATGGTGTTAGCCTTATATCGATATGGGAAGGGAACAACTACTTTGGCACTCCGGAGTCTAGCAGAAAAAGATTTGTGAAAAGCTGGGGAATGCGCCACATGTCCACATGGAAATAAACACAAGAATCCTACATAGGCAGGGACAAAATGACCTCACGGTCTCGGTGTTTATGTGAGTGGATAGCCAAGGATTGAATGGAAATAAATGGCACTACAGTTGGGCACTTTCTGCAAGCAAGAAGCAACTAACCGAATTGATCCATTAAACAGGGAATTGGGCGCTGAATCCACATACAGATCAAAGAGCGCAAGATGCCACCTTTCTTTGGTAAACAAACTGGCCCAAATTGAATAGGAAGAACAAGGATCGAAATTTAGACACCATCTTCCCCCAACTTATCCAAGAAATGGTAAGTGGCAGGATCTGACTTTTTAGCCGCAATTATTAGTTTCCTACTATTCTGCAGAATGCAGGGCGATATGGTCAGACGGAGGCGGGGGGCGCAGTAATGGGGGTGGAAGAAACAGCAGGAGAGACGCGTCGCTGTCTCCCCCTGTCCCTCTCAGGCAGGGAGGTGGCAACGGCCGTCGGCCCCATCGGCCCAGGAGGAATGGCACAACTACCAGCGCCGGCATTGAGCTCGTAGATTGACCTTGTACACAGGAAAAGAAGAAAAAGCTGGAACGGCAAAACGGGAGGGGAAGAAGAACCTGAGCGAATCAGTACAAACATTCCCTTTTGGCATTTGATGGGGAAGAAAGGCGCATTTCACGATTAAAATCGAGCCCGGATTGATCATACTAGCATTTAATTTAACCCGAAACTAGAGAAGGGGATGGATGGATGTGTTAGCGTTAAATAGTTAGTACGAAATTACCAAATAAAGATGAGATCTCTCGGCGAAGAAATGGACAAGAGGAGGACTGGAATGGCTCTACGCTACGCAAGCAACCAAAATCAAGAAACCGAAGAAGCCGCCTCACCTCGCCCGCCCGCCCGACGACAGGAGAAGAATAAGAAGGGATCTTCAGGCGGCGGCCGGCGCCGGGGAATCTGAGCCCCAGCCTCCTCCGCCGAACCGCTGGCGCCGACGCCAACTACTCATCAAGAAATCAACGGCAGCTCGCTGTGGACAAGGCAATCAGTCGGAGGGGAGGAGTAACCGAGGACAGCAGCCCGAGATGGGTCTGCCGCTCTGGGAGCGCGCGTCCTCGTCGTAGCTGTCCGTCCTTGTCAGTGGACCGGCGCCGGGTGGGAAGAACAAGGTGGGGAGGAGGGGGCAGGGGGACAGGACAAGAGGCGCATGCAGCAGCAGTGGAGAGCACGAGGAGGAGACGGGAGCTGGAGGAGCTGGAGGAGGGACGAGCACAAACACATGGGACTCTGCCCTCGCGGTTTCTGCAGTTTCTTGTGTAGAGCAGCCGGTGACTGCTGTCGTCTGCCGTGCCGAGGCGGAGCCGCAGAGGTGTGCGTCTCTGGCGAATGGCGACTGCTCCCCTGCTCCGCCGGCCGGCATCTGCCACCAACGAATTTCTTCGTTTGCTGCCTGACAGTGACAGTAGTTACCTGAATTACCTGTAACGTAGGAGTATTTTACCAACGGAGTAGTTTATTCCTGTCTCTGATACTGCTAATACAGTGTTTAGTTCCCGAAGGTAAAAATTTTGCAATTTCGACACTGTAGCACGTTTTTTGTTTATGGTAAATATTGTCCAATCATAAATCTACTAGGTTCAAAGGGTTCGTCTCCAAAATTAATGTGATGGAGAGAATATAAAAATCTGGAGTGCAGAGAAAAACTAAACAAGGCCAGAATTAACAGTGGATCCTGGTGAAAATTTAGCATGACAAACTCAAAAAACAATTAAAAAAAAGGTCATGTACGGGAAGTATATGCAACTTGCATGCTGAATTTTGCTTTTGTTGAACGTCATCTGTTTTAAAACAGAGTCACGCTCCTCAGATCGGTGTACGGATAAGGAGTTACTGGTACAACGTCCAACATCTCAAGGGCAATGTAATAAAGATCAATTCGTGCTTATCCCTGACATAATGGTACTGGATCTCAAACGTTGCAAATCTTTGGCATGACAAAATGAAGAGAAGAGGAAGAGGAGGTGAACAGGAAGATACTTGTAACCTTAGGGCCTATTTGCTTGACTCGCTGCATCCTGATCTTGCTAGGAATAGAGCAGCGGATGTGTGGGAGAACACGGTAAACACTACCGGTGGAAACCCTAGCCGGACGGTGAGGCTCGCGCTCACTTATATCACGGTGGCTGCGGCAAACCACTGGGGGCCACCAACGAGGTGTGTGTGAGGCTATGCCAAGCCTAGCTCCAGAAAAACGGGCATCTCTGCATTCTTTGCTGGCCTGGTTAGACCAGTATGGTTGCCTCCCCTTAGCCGAGCAACCAAACAACCTAACATGGCTATCTCGAGTCAAGTTAGGCCATAGCGAAAAACAAGTAAACGGGCCCTCGATCGTTTCATGAATTAAATCTTCTAGTATAATGGGTGCACTCAACTTGTTCAACATTTGGAGCACTAAAGGAAAGTGATATATCTCACTTACGCTTTAATAAAACTGCTTCAAGCACATATGATTTGTAGGTACCTCCTCTGTTTCGAATTAGCAGATGTATTTTGCTCCGTTATTAGGACGAGTTTTTTTACCAACAATTACTTTATTAATGTCTTATGTAACATAAAACTATAACCATACGTAATTTCATTTTTGTCGGTGTTCTAAGAACCATGATGTCTAAGGTAGTCGACTAGTGAAATATCGTTGCATGCTCCTCAAACATGATGGTTATGCAAGATGAACACAGGAGGTTTATACTGGTTCAGGCACGGATGCCCTACTTCCAGTGTGCGGTGTGTCGATTGTATTCTCTTGCACAAAAATGCTCGTGGTTGGGGTTACAAGCATGCGAGAGAGGAACCGGAGTCCCAAGTCTCAAAGAAAAGAGATTTAGGCAAGTGCCAATATCGTGGTGGAGAAGAAAAATAGTGTAGGAGGGCGTTGGTCGTTGTGTTCGCCTCTCTCTAGTTGTGCTTTGGTCGCTCCCTTTTATAGTCGAAGGGAGGGATCCGATTTACAAATGCTAACGTTAGTTTATTCTACGCAGCGACACCCGAGCCCCAATGCCCGAGGCCTTCGGCGTCGCGATCATTGTCGTGGTGGTACGACCGTCCTTGCTTCTTTGACTTGAGGGGGCGCGCCGAGGCCCAAGACGTCAATCCGAGGCTTGTATAGGACTCTCGTGGCCCCATTGTTGTCCTGATTTATTCGCCCCGAGACCTGGAGGTATGGACTCTGATGGGACTTTTCGGTGCTGTCGAGTCACGGCAAGTGGAACAATGGCCAGGGCGGTGGAGACAGAGTACGGCAGTCCCGCTGGTCCGGCTCTGCAGTCAATAAAGCTCGATTTTACATGGGTCACATCGTCGCCAGGTCGGCAACGGGATTCGCAGAGGTGTTATAGGCCGACTATGTCTCTTCTGTAGTCCAGCCTGAGGCCACGCCCTTGCCCACGGTGTGGACGTGGCATCGACAAAGGCCCGCCGGCCTGCGGGCAAGGACCGTGGGGGTCTCGGGCGATTCGGAGTCCTGGCTCGGGGCTTGTGATAGCCTCGGGTGAGCCGGAGGATCGCCCGAAGCCCGGATCGGTTTTAGACGGGCCTTTTCTCGTCCGAGGTTTAGCTTTCTGAACCCCTTAATTAAGGGTTCTAGCTGCTTGTTTCTTATTTGGGTGGGTGGGTGGGTGGGGTGGGGGTGGGGGGGGGGGGCTGGTCTCGGCCCCCAACAATTTCAATTTAACATTATCAATTTTTGTAAAAGAAAAAAAAAACCATGTGTTGATTAAAAACGTATTGATCAGATGTTTGTCCTAACTCGTATGGAACGAAATAGCCTTCTAATTTCAACGGGAAGTACTTTCGTTACAACTACTAGGAGAATAATACCCACGCGTTCTTTCTGGGATTTTTCTCAAAATAAAATCTATTATAGATGTAGCATTACTATATTATATTCTATATATACTGTATAAAAAAATCTCTTTGATCTCAAAATAAAATCTATTATAAATGTAGCATTACTATATTTTATTTTATATACTGTATAAAAAAATTCTCTTGGATGATCTAAACATTATGCGATGTGATCGGTTTCTTCCCCAGCAAGAGCGCCGAAGCCGCTGTGCTGATTCCTCAATGCCTTCAAGTAATTGAATAAAATTATGCCATACTAAATTCAATATGATTGCTGCACCATATACGATCCCAAATCTAAAGGAGTAAAGAATAAAGATTGGGGCCAGTTAGATTTTTACCTCCGTATATCAGTATGGATATTGCAGTGCAGGAAGTCACGAACAGCCAAACAAATGGACGGCGCGTGGTGGGGTGTCCGTTCGGACTTGCACAGGAATGGAGTTGATGACTCGATGTCAATCAATTGATGCACGATAGATGTCGATCAGTCCTTCACTCGCGGGTCGCCCTTCCATCTTCTCGTAGTCCACCTCGTCGGTGCCAGGCTCCTCATCGCCGTCCATGTGACGGTGGAATAGGTGGTGGCAGTGCTTCTCATAAGCCATTGCCGGTCGACCAACAGAAGAGCGAACGTATATCAATGCAAGTTTAGTTTCTGCTTGGGTTGCGATGGATATGAACTGAGTAATATGCACAGGTATTTATAGGGCTAAACGAATTGAATCGTCCGTCCGCTCTTCCAATGCCACCAGCCGGTTAAACACTTCCGTACGTCTCCCAGAGAATTGCCATGCAAATTGATGGGTATTTCCGTAGTGGTGGGGATTAAAATGGGCATACATGATGAGTAATATGCACAGGTATTTATAGGGCTAAACGAATTGAATCATCCGTATGTTCTTCCAATGCCACCAGCCGGTTAAATACTTCCATACATCTCCCAGAGAACTGCCATGCAAATTGATGGGTGTTTCCGTAGTGGTGGGGATTAAAACGGGCATACATGACGCATGTGTATGTGAGCAATTGCATGCGGGAGAGGCTAGAGAAATAAAGGGACGGTGTGCATTCGGTGGCAGTTTTCGATGATGTGGCGCAAGGACAATGCAGAGAACTCCCTTAGCGGGTTTTGTCTATGTAGGAGTTATAGATATCATAGATGTTGAGAGAGGGCTTATAAAAGAAAAGAAAATAAAAGAAGAAGGGATAGGTATGGGAGCTTGAGTTGAGAGGGACCCGAGGGTTTTGTACAGGATTACGTATCATTGTTGACCAACTAAGCAATTTTGACATCTCGATCTGTGCAGTTTGTTGGTGTGGTCAGTCTTCCATCAAATAGGCTGTTGAAACTCAGATGCTCGGTGTTTGAAATCTACAGATGCTTTCTTATTTTCTTCCTTGTGTCGTCATTAGTGTCACCTCACGGCTCACATTGACATTTGTTACTTACCCGGCACCTTGATGTCAGTAGTCTTAATGACGTGAGATCTGCCCACTCTCTGCCCTCTTCAAGTATTCATGCCTATATGTTCCATAATTTAATTGTTCCTCTTTGTTTTCCTTGCAACTCATATAATATCGTTTGTATATTTGCACCATATATTTATGAAATCTTATACTCCCTCTGTCCCCAAAAAGAATGTCATTTTAGGTTTTTAGACCAGATTATTTAATCATTCGTCTTATTCAAAATTTTTATATAAATAATTAAATCATTATTAAAATAACTCTAGTAATAAAATAAATCATAATAGAATAAATAATATTTATAAACAAATTGAATAAAACGTTGTGGCCAAACATGATATCTAAAAACCAAAAAAGACACTTTTTTAGACAGAGGGAGTAAGGTCTTTTGGTTCTAGGGATGACAAAGGATGGGATGGGGCCAGCCCTTTATTTTTTTATTTTTATTTTTTGTAGCATTCGGTTCTGGGCCACGGAGTACGAGGACATCCCCACAGGAATAAACTGTTAGCTTCAGGGCAGCCCCATTTTTTTTACTAACATTACTTGAAATGTTTTTGACTGTTCAAAAATTCTTGGGATGACTTATAATTTGGGGGTCAAGGAAGTAATTCTTTGCACAGCGTATATCATTTCTTCCACCAATTAACTTATTAAGTGTTATTTTCTGTGGTCAACTGCAAAACCATTGTTTGGTCAAAAAAACAATAAAAACCATATCATGTGCGGAGTTAACAAAGTTACAAATACGACCTGACATCTACTTGGTAACTATATATCTAACAGATGTTTGGAATGTGCATTATCTATTGATACAAGTTGACATGACAGATTGCACATCACATTGTTAAATATAGCTACATTTTTATCTGTAAATACTAATGACGTTATCAAAGGCTGAAATACATATTTTTTTACATTTACATTGTTAGTTATTCCATATTCAAGTAAGTAGATGACATTTAGGCCTCACTGATTTTGTGCTTGATGGCTGCACATTATTTTTTTTATTTTAATTCTTTTATGTAGGATTTTGCCAAATCATAAGGTCGAACTTACCTTCATTAATACATCAGAATTTTCGCGTTTTAAATAGATACATAACATAAGTAGTCAAGTTTTATATGAGTTCCTGTAGTAAGAAAACTCTCTGAATTACATATAATGAAGACAACACATATGGCACAAATTCGTGTCGACTGCAGATAATGACAACTTATTAAGGTTTATTTTAAGCAGACGATCGACATTTGCGAGGCTGCCATATATACCCCCATTCTTCAGTTAGCAAGCACTGCGAGGAAGATCGTCGCGTTTGTTGATCTCAACAAGCAAACGACCTTTTCAATACCTCTCTTTTTTTTTCAATCGGAGACATCGTTTTCCTATTCTCTGCATTGTTCTTTTCCTCTTGTTTCTCCGGTGTGCTTTGTACATTAAGCAAATATTGTGCAAGGGAACATGGAGAGCTGTTTCTTTGTTGGTTTCCCTCATATATTCTATTGACAGCATCACAATGCTGCCACTTGTTTCTTTCTTACATTATTATAGTTAGCACACATTATTGCAGCCAAGAAGAAACTAGCGGTGATCCAATCGCAGAAGGAAGGCATTGTCTGCCTGCATTATGAAGAAAGCCACGCAGGGAACCAGTCGTTGCAGAGGAGGCTCCATTCGTCCCCACATGCCAGGCCCAGGGCCCCATCCGAAACAATGTTGTGCCTATGCTACAGATGTATAGCTGCAGCCTGCAGGTCCTTTTGGAACCACTTATGAGAGAATCAATTTTAATCTGATTATCAAGATTTTCTGGTAAGTCATTGTCTGAATAATCCACGGTCTTAAAAATCGGGGTGTTTAGCGGTTCTAATTATTGCCCCATGCATGGATTCTTTGTCGTGTGATTTTTTTTTTTTTGACTAAACTATCGTGTGAAAATTGACTTGTATTTGTATGCTCTCCTAGGCTGATAATAGATTTTTGGTTGAATGAATCTTAGTTGAAAGCAGTAATTATGGTTTTTTTATTTGTTGCACCACATATAACACAAATAGAATTTGGATAGAAGTTTACCAAATATGAATAAAATGTTCATTTGAATAATCAAACACTGCAAAACTACATATATACACTAAGCATCGAATCCGACGGCCAATCATTTATATAGAGAACCTTTCGACTCAAACACACATAAAATATTTAGCATACATATTGTCTCAACTAAAAATACATTGCGTCCCTATTTCGATCTAGGTTTTTCAAAGCATGCTTGCATTAAATTTAATTTGGTGAGGAATGGAAAGAAAAAATATTTTGTTAAAGTACAATCAAATCGACAAATCGAAAACATTTTTTTTTCCTAAAATAGGCCACCTCAACTTATTTCTAGAAACTTATAAATGCTCGCACAATGCAAATCCTCCCGTGTCCTCGCCTACTCTGCTCCATATCAACGTTTGGTAGGGGACATGGGAGGGGCCGCCCTGGAAGGTGGTAGCCGTGGGATCCGTTCTGATCCATGGCGCCCGCAGGCATGCGAGGACGAGGCAGGTCGGAGGAGTTTGGACGAGTTTCAGAGGCGTACTGGATTTTGGATGGTCGTCGCCTTGAGCCTTTACTTGCAAGCACAACAAAATTACCTCAACATATTGTCTTTTTCTAGAACTTGATTATTCTCTTCCCCTGGTCATAGATGCGTGCACGCGATGATGCAAATAGAAAAAAATTAGCATCCATGGCGCCCTATCTTGACTATTTAACCAAATTAATAGTTACTAAATAAATTATTTAGCCAAATTTAAAATAGTAATTTTCTCGTCTCATAGAGAACAAAATTAAGAAGACATCACTAAGGTTCTTGCACAATAAATCATTAAACCATGAATGTCCTCGGACATCTTTGAAAACTCTCTTACATCAAGCATCACTATAAAAGGTCATTGTACAATCTCAGAGATCACTCTAGGGGTGAGATTTGAAAAATAAAAAAAAGTACATCTAAGTAGGAACTACATATGCAACCCTAATGAACTACATATGCAACCCTAATGAACTTCAAAAGAGTTTGTCGTGAACTTAGTCCAAAACAGAGACTCGTAGAATCTCTGATTGGTGTGCAGTTAACATCAATTTATTCTACATCCCCAACAGCGGCTGGGCAGAGGAATCATTTGACACCGACAGTGGCTCTTTACCGCAGCTTCGTTTACCTGCTTCACAACTCAAGAGCAAGACCACTAAACAAAATTTAATATTATCCAAACTTGAGAAGAAACATCTTATAAGCTGTCAAGAAAATTGTCTTTTCTGCAAGCTAGTCCGAAATCAGTGGTAACAAGGCCACTGAAATGGTATACATGCTGTACAGAGTTATAGACTGGGTAGCTAATTTTGCCAACATAATGAATGCTAATGATCCAGGGTATAATTGTAGCGACCATGTAATCACTAATCATAAAATTAGAAATACACAAGCAGCAGGCCAAAAACATGGTAACAGTCAGTAAAATATTGCACAAAAAAAAAATGTAGCAGCTGATATACAGTTGCAGGTGCAAAGAAATAAGTCAATTCATTATTATGATTGTAATTTTAGAATGGTTTAGACATGCTGACGAACAAGAAAGAGAATAGAATAGAAGTATTAAAAAATGCCATATGCTATCTAAACATGTATTTGAGAAGTACCAAAGCAAACTGAGACTTTTGGATCTAAGCAATGATTTAAATGGAAAAAAAGTACTATCCATATTTAACCAACATACCTCCATCATTATACTGTAACTTTTGGATCTAAGCAGAATTTGATATATAGCCATTGTCACCATTAGCATGGAATTAGCTCCTAAGGTGGTCATTTTCACCATCACCATTGAGCTAGCACGCAAAGATCAAGCATGTCACACCAATGCATACATAGAACAAATAACCACTTATGATCAAACCACCTATCTGGCATGTCCCAATAGTGTCGATAGCATGTTTGTATGGCCACCCAAATTTTTATGTTTCTCTTTAGACATGTTACATGACCATTCATTACATATATGTCTATTGCATCCATTATGATTATATTCAGTAATGCATTACACAGCCAACATTACAGTTACTACCAGAATCATGACTTCTTAACACATAGATGTGCACATAGATCATTTACAGACAAGAACAGCAAACTACGCAATTTGCAGCCAATGAGGTTTTAAAAAGATAAGAGTTTGTCATCACAATTGCAGTGTCCCTAGACAACGCCAACCAGTAACTGAACAGACATTAATGACTTCAACCCGCAGAAGGAATAGTTGTGCGACCATCGTCTTTTTTGGTAATTAGGTATCTTTGACTGCCATATAAATTGAAAAGGGCAATAGAGAAGACACGTTCATAACTCTTAGTTAACTCTGCAATAAGACTTTTAACAAAAAAAAAAGATGCCAGGAATAAATGGCCATTACTGCTTTGAGGTGACAACATGATCAAAGCAATAAGTTGTAACAATCCGTGTGAAATTGGTGGCAAGTTTCTAGCAGCAGAGAAAAATCTCACTAATTATAACAAAGCATTATAACATTTGTTGTTGCTAAATGATTCCTTCATAATAAACAGATTCTTTCATAATGCTACGTATATGAAACGAATAGAGTCCAGGAAAAATGTATAACAACACTCCTCTGTAGGATCAGTAGGCACTACATATAGAGTTGAAACGACTAAGTACTTATGGAAACTGAATTATTAAAAGCTGCCAAATCATCTCACCATAAATAACAGCCTTACTAAGCCTTACTAAGTATCTGATAGTAACAAATTATTTGACTACATATTTAGGCCATAACTCCAACATACATAAACAATTCAGTTGGGATTCCTTAAATGTTTAGCCAAGCAACTCTTGTGCATAACCTTGGGTTGCTCATGAGGCTTCATATTGCATATTCTTCATTCAGTTGTCATCACCTGCGATAAATGGAAAAGGGGGAAAATGCTTCACACATGAATGTCAATGAAACTCAGCTTCAGAAAGAAACTACACATTCTTTTAACTGGCGGCAGCTAGAGCCTAGAGACGAATCAGAGGTAGTCTCACATTTTTTAATACCATAACAAGTAGTTGGCTTGATTCTAAAGGCAGTCAAGTTATAAGTGAAGTTATAAAAGTGCTATTCCTCCAGCAACCCTAGCCTGAAAACCTGGGGCACCTAAAGCACGAGAAGAGTGTTGTCAGAGTAGGGAAAATAGCAAAGGAATTTATATCCTTCCCTAGAAATATCATTATTCTGGTATGATATCATCTGATGGATCTCTAAGCCATGTACTAATTTGAGAAAGGCAGCTCAAATATCATTTAAATATAAGCCAACCCAACAAGCAAAGGCTAGATTCATTTTTTGCTGTGCTATTTCCAAGGTACTCATGTCATTGCTTTTATGAGCATCAACCGAGACATGATTTTAAAATAAGAAAAACAATCATATATGTTTCCAAACATTACATTGATTTTTTCTGAAAAGACCCCAAGGAAATGATAGTACCCTTGGGGATGTGCATAATCATGGAAACAATATGTACAAACGAAAGCTTTAGCATACCGAAGCATATATGATTTTACCGATTTATAAAAAACGCATGCCCATTGTCTGAACTGAATATAAATTTCCATTGAGCCAAGTACTACATTGTTAATCGACACATCAGGAAATCAAATGCAACTTTAGGTAATGTTTACGCTTGAACATGGCTCTCATTGTCTTAAATATATGGGAATTGCATTTATCAATCTCAATGCTTAGCAAGTATTGACCCGAAGACCCTATTGAATACAAAATCAAATAATCGAACGAAAAAAAAACATCAACCCAACAGCATGAAGCAGATACCAACTTTGAATTGAGAACCAATGACTTCTCAACAAAACAAGCTCAGGGTGTAATAATAGGCATTTTCAGAGGGCTGTCAATATATTTTCATCTACATGTAAGAATATATGAACCAACTATTGCATAACCATGATTGCCATGGAGAAAATCTGAGATACCTAAACCTAAGGGCATAACACATGAACATTTTTTATTCTCAAAGCCAAATGATTTTCTATTCCTGGTTCTTATAACACATGAACATAAAGCATATGTCACCTCATTACACGTTCAATACAGATGTTCTTATCTTAAGGAACCCTTGAAGGATGCTAACCCAACACAACAATTGCAGGCCCAAGCACATTCGAGAGGCTATACAAACCAATCCAATTTGGGGATCCGGATTAGAAAACAAAATGAGTATGGCTTAAGGCTCGTTGCTTACCCACCTGGAAGGGATACATATGCAGATCCTGTGCCGTAGGAACAGAAACCCACCTCACCGGGGGCGGGAAGAGTGGCCGCCGTGCTCCCCGCAGAGCCGAGCACCGCCGCCGCGCTCCCTAGCCGGCGAGGTCACGCACCCACCGGAGCCCCCGCCCGCGGGGCCGCATCCGCCGGATCCGCGCCGGCCCGGCGAGACGTGCCCACGGGAGCCTCACCCCTTGGTCCATGGAGGAGGGGAGGAGTCGGAGGACCACGACGGTGAGCCGCGAGATGCGCCTGTGGGGCAGCGTGGGAGAAGCGAGAGGAATGAGGGGATTAGGGTTTGGCCGTTTGGGCCGAGTTGGGCGATAGACTGGATTGTACGGAGACGACAGGACGCGGAAGCGAGACCGGTCTTTTGGTTGTGCGGCCTTTGCGGGTGGCTGCCAAAGAGAGAGAAAAAAAAAGAAGGGACAGGTGTCATGCAAGGAAAGCGCCACCGATGCCTCAATTGCTGTGGAGGCATGGAATTCGAGAGGCTTTTAATAACCCCGATCCGTGTGTCTTTTCTTCACTGTGACCCGTAATATCCATCGGGGGTCATTAGCCAGTGGATAAACCATCCCCATTTTGGCAGCTGCTACTGGTATGCCCAGTGTCCTGTAGAATCTACACAAGCACATATATAATTTGCACCGCCGAACACGGGTAGATTCCATTTTACCAGATCTTGACTGAGTCGCAAGTGGCCCACATATGACACAAGTTCTCATTTGAGTCACTCACGCTCTGCAAAGCTCGAATTGGGCTATAAAGAAAAAGGTTGCTGCACATGTTCATTCTCCGGCACATGTAACTTTGTCAAAGAACCACGTACGTCAATCAGAGAACATGAAAGATCCCTAACCACTGACAGGGGCAGGGAAAAAAAAAAAAAAGTTGCTGGGGAAGTTCCTTACCCAATGAATCTCACCTTTTGACAAACATCATAAACAACCTTTTCAGGATTGGTACCCCCACCCCCACCCCCCCCAACATTTGTGGACCACCAAAGTGAATTAAGCATAGTTAAAATTAAAATCATCGCATCCTCTATACAAGTTGCGTGCAGATCGGTAAGAACAAATGTTATGTTCTATTCAGTTGTTCACAATCATAAAATATCATATACCAAATCCCTTGTGCAGAAAAGTCATAAAGATCCCAACCTCCATTGATGGATAAACAGGAACTAAGAAGAAAAAAAAGACAGAGAGCGGTATGCAAGAATGACTGATGAAGAAAAGCAAGGAAACTGAAACGAAAACGTTGGGCAAACGCTGGACAGCGAGCAACTAGTCAGCGCGCCTCAAGCTCAAGGGGCTCTTGCCAGTTGCTCAAAAAAAAAAGTACCGGAGCAGGCCATTGCATTCAGGCCATTACATTGGCTGATTTTGCCAGATGAATTGAATTGGGCCCTTTAAAACAGTCACTACAAAAATGATAGAATTCTCATAATATTTTGAAGGGGCTTAAGCGTTTCTACAACCTTGTTTTTAAAGTAAAATGGTGATTTTATCTTCGTTTTTAACTTTATTTTTGCCCTAAAATTTTAAAACGAAGAGAAACTCTACCCCCAGGTTTGTGGAGTCCCTCTAACGATGTTAACTTTAGAATAAATAAAAAGGGACATCTTTGCTCATGCATTTTTACCCCTATTTTATTATAGTATTTGTGTTTTTCCCGTACTTTCAAATTTGATGTGCTTAAGAGTTAAGAGATCTAATCGTCTTCAATAGTGTTTCGACTTGTAATTTTTAATTATTCTATGTTGGTCGTAGAAGGATTCACCATGAACAAAAAATATTCCATCGGACTGAAATTGTACATCTGGACCTCAGAAGTATCAATTTCATTTCTCATTAAGCTAAGAGCCTAGGTCCTAGCACTATAACAATGGTGTTAGAAATGATCTCAGGCCATGGACAGGTATAGCTAGGCCAATCCCCCAACTGTTCTCATAAGACTGAGTCAACAAAAAGGAGGATCTTTCCCCATACGTGCGTAATCGGAGGCACCCTAAGATTATGAAGTTGTTGCCCCTCGCCATGCAACGCTAAGGGCATCCTCAACAATGGTAGCGAAATCGCTAGCAGACGTGGCCTTCAAAACGAATAAAAAACAGTATACATGGGTACACGCGAAGGAACCGGAAAAAGCGTAGACACATAGTTTCTTGAATACCGTGCGAGCTTAGTGTTGATATTTCTTAACGACATTACCAGAAATAGATAATAACCCATTTCCGGTAACGGCACCAGAAATGCTTGTTGGCACTTCATAGTGCAATCTCTAAGAATAATATTCTCGGAGATCACGTTAAGAGATATCAGATGCTAGATGGATTCATGTGTTTACTTTAGTCAATCCATAAGCGCACGGATCTATCATTGTAGCATTTCACCCGGTGGTATTCGGGTATCGTGATTTATATTTTCCCAAGGGAAGGCAGGCTTGTGTGGTTAGCTAGCATAATGATGATGATGATCCACAATGTATTTATGAATAACCATTAGTCAATTGCGGGGGTAAGAAGAATAGATATTCGGGATAGTGACAAACACACATAAGCTACTACACCACTAGGGAGAGAAAAGGATAAAAGAGAATCTACAATGAGAAGGTGGTTCTAAATATTGCACATGAGTGAACTCTAGTTTAACATGTGAGGAGGCTAAATCATGATGGGATTACGATCATATGATGAGGAGATGCCCGCAGCTAGTCTCGCTAGCCGATGGACACTTTCGAACTCCAACTCAACATCCGAACGTGGAGGAATACGATGGGCGGAACAGGGTCGCCACCACCGCCCCTACCTCACTACCGTGGGATGCCGACATTTCGATGATTACTATAGACCTGGACACCACGTCCACGTATATAGAAAACTACCTAAATCCCCCCGGGACTCTGACCCTACGGATCGACAAGCAAGGATAAAGGTAAACCCGAAGGTACACCAAACCATCATAATCTACATAAACCGACCACTTTCTAGCGAGTCGACACATGACGGTTAATTCTATAATTAGCCAAGTCCTATCTACTAATATGTCAACTAGATCATAGTTCACACATTAATAAGATAACATGAGGGTAACTATACTCTAGTTCGAACGCATTGCAATATGAATATAAAGACTTGAATATTGAAAGGAACTCCATAATAATATTAATATTACCAAAAGATCCTTCCAAGGAGACAAGCCCTCCTTGAAGCTCAACCTTGCTCAAAACTACAACTAGTACTAAGGAAAGTGAGTGAAGTGCTCAAGGGTGTGTGTGTTGTGTGTTTGGAAGGGGTGTGGCCTCTTATTTATAGGAGAATGAAAGTGGTTTTTGGCGGGAGTTTTGGCACCAAATCCCCGAAAAGCATCGCCATGCACCGCCTCGGCTCCTCCGGCCGGACACGGAGACAAGGCGCGGCGGGATCGGGCACGGCCTGCGGCGGTCGGCCCCAGGTTTGGCCCGCCCGCGCCCATCCATCGCGTGTGGGGCTGGTGGCCCGGTGTAGGTCGCCTTTCCGGAGGTGTTTCGGTCCGTTTTGCTTCGGTTCGGCCCCCACACGTTCCCCTTGGTCAAAGTGCATTTCCCGAGTTTGCACTTTACTCTTTATTTGGCGTACTCTCACTTGTTTACGTGTTTGTTCCTGCAAAACAATTATTCTCGAATACAAGTGGAACTAGGTGAGTGGTAACCGTTTATTTGACATAAGTGTGTTCCATCTCTCTTAATTAGAGCTAAGTTGGCGGTATAAGATGTATGATAGTGACCGCCAACAAACTCCCCCAAGCTTAACCTCCTCGCTCGTCCCGAGCAAATAGCTAAGTATTTAGGTTGATGATCGGGAGTTGCTTCAATGCCGATATAAATCAAAGTGTACCATGCTTATAACAGAGTGTTCACTTATTGTTTAAATAAGTTGGTAATTTTATCTATCCTTATTACTCGAATCATAGGGTCCCATAACATTTTTCCACATTCTTGGGTGATTGCAAGATAGAACGGTTTTGCAGAGCTACTACTTCTTTTATTCTTTTGAGTAACTATGCATCTGGGATTTTATTTAGCATATGTATGTAATTGCATACTCTTCTCTTTTTTTTTGAATACTTGAGAGAGTGTGATATTCTCTCTTTTTTTTTTTGGAGAGGTGGGTTCTTCTCACCCTAGACTTGTGTCTTTTATATCCTCTCTTTTTGGAGATGTGGGCTCTACTCGCCCTCGGACACTTGTCCATTTTTCATCTCTCTTTTTTTTTTAGATTCAGGTTTCCCGGATGTCAAGTTCTCTAGGAACAAAGTTATAGTAGAGTCTCTTTGTACCATATCATATCCGGCAATAACTTAGAAAAGGATCATGTTCTTGCAACCCATGCTTATCAAGTTTTTAGGACAAGACAAGATAGCCAACAAACTTAAACATCAAGGAATTTGTAGGCACAAAAATCCTACTCCCTGCGCCGCACACACACCGACAAGCCGGAATAGCCGGCTTTTACCCCTGCCCCGGCGTCTTGAATCGAAGGCGTGCTAGTCAATTTGACCTGTTAATTGACAAGGAGGTAAACGTGAGATCCGGAACATGCCGGTGAGACCAAGACAGCTTCCGCATGTATGGCTCTAAGGCGGATGTAAAGACATATAGCTATGAGAGCTATCTGTCAACAAATAATGAGTGCATTCGCAAGCGTATATGAAGATATGATGTAAAAACAGTTCTTTAACGATCATAAAAAAGACATGTTTGAACAAGTAAAGTCGATCATCATGATGTGCTATCGTAAAAACTCTATTGCATGGATCGAATAAATTGACAACATGATAAATAAAAGAAAGTAAATCACAAACGTCATTAAAGACATTCCCGATACGTGAAGAAGGAACTACCCTACGTAAAAACGTATACGAACCCGCAACACGTAATAACTTAGAAGCATAACCGTGTTCGGCAAGCTTGCCGAATTGGGGTCCATGAAGAAGGAACTACCCAAATAGTAAAGATCTATCGGACTAAATCGATCTCTAGTCCACCGGATGACTAGCTCTAGAGTAACCCAAAGATCTGTATCCACCGGATGACACAAACCCCCTCTGTCAAGATCTAAATGCATACGAACCCACAACACGTGACAACTTAGATTGATCTAGCTCGGCTACGATGAACGTGATAGATCTAATAGCGCAATAAGGTAAACAATTAAAGTATTAAAAGCAACTAGATCTATGACAAGATAAAGCCGAGACGTCTCAATCTAAATTGGGCGAGAAAAAGTGTGTGTAAACATAATTAAATAAATAAATTGAAAGTATTGCGCACACGTGGTAACTTAATGAATTCATTAGATCTTGCCAAAATCTAATGAAGCTGATAACTAGCTCTAAGCCAGACCTTAGCCCGCCGGATGGCTCATGATCGACAAAAGAACCCTCTTGCCCCTGATAGCTTAAATCCACGGACGATACTAAGCGTGAACAAGACTTCTTGCAATAATCTAAATCCGCCCGACGATACTAGACATGGTGCAAGGTTGCCGGTATTACGAGGAGGTCGACGGGTCGATGAACCCTCTTGCGATAGATCGACGACACGACCGACTCGAAGGGTGGCGGAGCCAAGGCACGGAGCCGGGTTGTTTGTATTGATTTGGGTAGATTGATTACGATTGCCGGGGTCTCATATTTATACCCCGGGCTTAACGAGTCCTAACTAATTACAAATAATAATAACAAAAATATCTAGCTAAGATACATTGTCCTCCAAGTCTTCTCGAGTCGTGGAATTGCACGTGATGTGGGCCCTCATCCTGAGATATTCCTCTCGACGCTCTAGGCTTGCCGAACCATCTCTCGCTCGGCTCCTTCTGACTCGGGCTCCCTAGCCGAATGACATCGGCTTCCGAATGTCACGGCGTCCGCCGCTTGTCTTTTGCTAGCCGAATGACCCCTTACCGAACCATCATATACCGGCCCATCGGTCATCCAGGCTCTACCAAATTTTGGTGTTAACATATGCCCCCTCAATTTTAGAGTAAAAGAGGTTCCTTTTGCTGTAAAATTGACCAATCTGCCCTTTCCTTGCTCAAAGCGATCGCTCAGAAGTTCGTCACCTAATCGTCCCCTTCCAGAAAACTTGAAACCCTAGATTGCCGCCAGATCTCGATTCAATATTCCTCATGGATCCTCACAGCTTGGTTTTGGAGGTAATTTCATATTCCCCTCGGTAATTCAAGAACATCTCCAATCTTCAAAATTCATTTTTCTTAAATGCGCTCATTCCTTTCCTTAAAGGAGAGTGAGGACCAAATTCTAATCTCGACGTAAGCCAACCCGGATATTTACTTCTTGGGTCCTAAAGGTAACTCTGATCCACTTGAATTCATCGAGAAGGAGAGTCAGAGAATTTCCTTCAAATTCGGCGTTTCCCCGAAGAAACAGTGGAAAAAGACATTCAAGACCTGGCCGTTCCCCCCAATTGCTGGATGGCGCAACTGGTACAGGCGAATTTCCTCGGTCAAATCCAGAAGTGAGAATTGGGATGTTCAAGACATATCTCAGTGTCTAGAACTGTCTTTATCCAATACCCCCAAGAATGAAGATTTATTGATGGCGGCAGCTCATTTTTGGTCAAACGCCACTAACTCTTTCATCTTCGGTCATGGCCCAATGACTATCACTCTGGCTGATGTCTTCATGATGACTGGCCTGAACATCATCGAAGAGGTGCACCCTTGGAAATACCAGTATGGCAGTAATCAAACGGCTATCAAAACTCCCGACCCTTGGACGAAACACATTGAGTCCTATATGAAGAATGGTCTAGTTGCCGACAAAGAATACAAAACTTTTCTGAATTTCTGGCTTTGTAGATTTGTGTTTTGCGGTAAGTCCAATGAGCCTGTGCTGAATCACATAGTCATGGCTCAAGATCCGCGTACCAACAAGACAATTGCCCTTGGTAAGTATCTTTTGGGTGCTACCTATCATATGCTGCATCAGATTACCACCCAAATGTTTGAGAAGAAAGGAATTTCCTGTGTGAATGGTCCTTGGTGGTTAGTCCAGATGTGGTTGCAACTGTATATGCACAAACTGATCAGAGTAGATTTGCATTCTTTGTCCTTCCCTTCAGTCAATTATGCTGAAGATGAAGAAGCAACATCCAAAGCTTGTCAGACTTATGGAGAAGCTGCATCTGCCACTACTATCAACAAGAACATTGGCCAGCTTTTTCAAGATTTTCTACAAAGGCTTTGAAGAAGTTCTCTCGGTTTCCTTTCGAGAGAATGTGAAGATTTCACTTTTCCTTGCAAATTTAACTATGATTCGGGCTGCAGTGATAATCTATCAACAGGATCTTTAATGCAATCATCAAGCCATGCATCCCGCCTACAGAATTTCATCATGGAAGGCTAGTAAAGCCTACTTATGAATTTTATAATCCAAATATGGCAGCAAGACAATTGGGATGTGGTCAATTGCCCCCGAGGTTATTCTTTTCCAGAGCCATCAAGCCAAGGGAGACGGTAACTGAGCATCTGCAAGCTGAAAAGATTTTCAATTTGGGAAAAGATCTCCCCAGAATATAGGCCTAATCCTTTTGTCTTGATTGATATTGCACATCCTTCATTTCAATCTTGGTGGGAGGAACTGCACACCCATATCTTTAATGCACCAATTCATCCTTTTCGCCAAGCACTTTTGCCGAAATTTGTCACCGATAGCGAGGTGATCTGTCTTTTCCTCAGTTCCTTCCTTGCTCTTCTCTCTTCATCTAAACTTAATTTTTCTTTGAAGGACATCGAGCCAACTCCTCCTTCAAGAGAGATCAGGGTACTATTGGGCCGGTCCTCGCCCAGCTCTAGGTGATGAGGGACCGCCATGAAGCCTTCATGAACACATACATGGTCTTTCTTGAGGAGAGGTTGAATGATATGAAGAAGAGGAAAGCTTCCACTCATCTGGTCGGTAGTCCCCGGTCTTCTAAGAAGAAAAGATCTCCAAGAATCAAGCAAGTTTCCAGGGTATGCCACTCTTTGTATGCTGCAATGATTGATTTTTACTTTTGCTTAATCCTTTTCTCGATTGCCAGATTGGCTCGTTCAAATACTGCACAAGCGCAAGATGGTGTTTCTCCCTTTCCTGACAATCCAGAAATTCAAAAGACTCATGAAAAAATTGGTAATTGTACACTTCCTTTTTCTTTTATTTTCTTGGCCGAAAGTATCCAAATGTTTTATTCTGGCCTTCTCCGTATGTTTGGAACAGACGAAATTATTGCTAATCTGACAACAAAACCCTTGAAGGTGAACCGAATTCTTCCGAGAAAACCCAATCTATGGGGAGGAAGGAAAATCCACATGCCGAGCCTATCAACGCTAACCATGGAGAGTCGAGAATCCTCTGGCCGGTGCTTCTTCTCGATGATGAAGCTCAATCGAGAAATCAGATTAATCTTTCTCAACCATCTCCTATTCGCTTGAGTTCGGTCTTCTCAAGAGAGCCATCCTCGGGTGACAAGTCGCCTCATGCTACCAATGTGAACGAGCTTCCCTCGATCTCCTCCTATTCGCGAGCGCATAGAACGGTATATATTTTTATTTCCCCTTCACATATACAGTTCTCAAAGTACATAATTTTCCCGCCTATGTTGACACATTTTCCTCGTCTTTGTCGTGGTCGATGAACCAAGTATGTCCTTCTTCCTCAAGGATACATTCGAGCATGGAGAAGAAGCCACATCCCAAAGATAGCCTTTCTCGAAGCCAACCAAACAAGGCTTAAGGAGATCCTTTCTCTTCTTGATGGGGACGTAGGTATCTTGGTTCGTAATGCTTCCAGATAAAAGAATTGGCCGAACTCTTTTGACCAGGAGATCCCAATTTCTTTGAAATCGCCTATGAATCGTATTCTCCATCCGGATCAACACATTGCTGCCATCAAACTCGGCTAATGAGCATTCCACTCTAAAATCGCCTATGCTTTGGCTGCTATGGAGATCTTGAAGAAAAGTACTTCTGAACCGCATTCCAGATTCAAATCGATAAAGAGCTTCGAACCAATTACGGCCTTTGAATTGGATAGTGAAGAAAAGAAGAAACTCTTGCTTGAAGAACAGTTGGCAGTCCCGACCAAGTCGATTGAAGAAAAGAAGAAGAAAATAGCTGGTCTTCCGTGAGTCCTTGAGTTCGACTAAAGGCGGCAATCAAGAAGAACCATGAAGAGCATCAAAGATTCAAAGCCAAAGTTTCCAACCCGCAATCTTAGAAGAAGATGATCGTAAGGCTTTAGTTGAAGCAAGCTCTCTTCAAGCCTCGGTCGTTTCGATATGAAAGCCTTTTCAACATGTAATTTGTTGAAACTTCTCCTGTTTGGGTGCCAAAATACGAACTTGATATTTTGTAACTTTGTTCGGTTGCGACTTTTACCTTCCGTTGCACGCTTATATTGAATGTTTTCTCTTAACAAGCCTTGCCGAACAAAGTAACTCCAAAAAATCATCGACTTTTATGCTGAGAAAAATAGGCACACATAGTTTCTGGCGAACAGATCAGGATCCACAATCCCTTGCATTCGGTAATGTTTCCGTAGCAGACTTTTTGAAGCTCTTGAATAAAGACTCCTTTTGTCTTTATATTGATGTTGTTTTACATTTTGCACTAAAGGCGACATAACGATACTTATGCCGGCTTTTTCTCCAATCTCGTGGAGTATTTTTTACGCTAAAGGCGATGGTTTACACATCGGCTATTTCTTGTGGACAGAACAAATCTTTTTGCTCAAAACGTTGAACTCATACGTGTCGGCCAATCACATTTGGCAATAACCGATTCTTTAAAAAGCCGACACGAAATCTTTCCTTAGAAATTACTATGAGAGCCGACAATTTCAATTGGTCGTTGGTCTTTGTAGCGAGTAATTGACAGACCTTCTTACCATTCTCTCCCTAAGAAACACTCCACGCTTTCATATTCCCGAACGACGGCTCCGTAGGCGCAATGCTTACCAAATCATCGGCTTGCACTATCTCGACATCGCCACCGCTCCATTGGATGAGGACTTGATGCATGGTGGATGGAACGCATAGCGCTTAGCATGGATCCAATCTCTTCCAAGTAATAAGTCAGTAGGACCCCTTACCGTCGACCACAAAAGAAGGTAGTGATCAAAGTCTTTGAGCCGATCATCAACTCAACGTGAATGGCTCCATGGGTATCCGAAGGATTTCTAGCAAAGTCCCCGAGCACAATATCTGCTGCTTGAGCAAATCCTCCTTAGTCATCCCCACTTCCCGAAAGTCGTATATGGCATAATGTTGATCGCAGCTCCTCCATCAACGAACATATGAGCCGAGGGTTTTCTATTCACATATCCCTTCAAGTAAAGAGGCTTCAAATGATTGTGTTTCCTAGGCACATCCAAATACTGACTTGTCTTGATAGAGCCAACTGTCCTAGGAGATCAATCATCTCTTTATTGTCAAAATCGAATAGGCCTCTTCATCTCGAATAAGCATCTTGTTCCTCCGATCATCGGTAGCTTGCTCGGTAGGTGCTTTGCAAACTCTATTGGGATATAGAACACCATGCTAACATCCGCCGAACGCCCACTTGCCGAATACTCTTCCGCCGAATGACCGGCTTCCCCGAGTTTTCTTCTTTGGGCGCCACACCTGCTTGCGTTCGGCTCTTGCTTCTTTGAGCTCCCCGGTTTCGAGACGCCGGACTCTTCTCTTCGGCTCTTCCTTAGACCAGAGGACACCATTGTCCCTTCGCCACACATACTCTTGAGGAGAGTCCATGTCATCATCGAGAATCCTCCACATCGGCCCATGCTTGATCTCGTAATCCTCTTACTGACATGAGGTGTACTGTCTTTATTTTTTAAGCGCCGATCATCCTCCGGGAAGCGTGCCCCAGTCTTTCTTGGATGGGACAGGGTTGACTCGTGCCTATCTGTACCCGTGGTATTGTTCGCTGCATTCGGGGCAATTATTCCTAGCGGCGCTTCAAGCCTTCATTCCAAAGAATGCCTAAAGAAAGGACAAATCCCAATGAGACTCCTCTCGTTCCTTCATATACTCCTCCTGCTCTCGGTGGTACATCTCTTCTTCATACCTCTGCTGTTCCCTGGCAAGCTGCTGATCTCTACGATATTGCTTCTCTTGCTGTCTTTGCCATTTGTTCAGCAGTATACGAGATGTCACCCTTGGTTTGGAGGTTTCTCCTTTCTCTGTTCGGCTATTTGGAAACTGAACACGATGTTGCTGGAGCTCTGCACTAGACACTTGCCGACTAGGGTCAACTGAACCACTTTGCTTTGCCCTTTCAGAAGTCAGCACTTTCATTGGGCCTTTGCCCTTAGGATCACTGGCAGAAACCATACATGAATCGAAAGCAACCATATTTGCAAGGAAGGGCTCTTTATCCACCTTCATATTGTTGTTGAACTTGAGGAGGCCCTGCTGTATAGCTCTCTGAATCTGTTGCTTAAAGATTCGGCAGTCAGTAATGTTGTGGGTGATCATATTATATGGAAGCCACAATACTTGCCAGTCTTGACCCAATCTGGACGCTTCATAGAATGATTATCCGGTAGCTTGATACGTCCTTCCTCGACTAAGAACTCAAAGAGCTTTTCCGACTTGGAGACGTCGAAGTCATATGCCCCCTTGAGTGTCTTCATCCAAATAAGGTTGACCTGGACAAAGTTCCTTGCCCCAAGCAAATTCGGCAAATTTTGCCACATCCTCCCGGCCATCATCATCATCTTCTCCTTCTTCCAGAAGTGGTTGTATGTCCGATAAGACACGTTGCCCTTTCTAGAAACGGGTATCCTTCTTGATGCTCTGGAACTGAGTAGCCATGAGTGACAATCGCCTTGAGAGTTGCCCTAGGTCATCAAACTCCATGCCGGCTAGCTTTTCCCTGATGGCCGGGTGCATTCCTCGAACAGCCACGGCCAGCAACTGATGGTCTGGCAAATTCAAGGAGTAGCAGGAATTCTTTGTCTCCCTGAACCTACGCAAGAACTCTTGTGGTGTCTCATTGTACTTCTGTGTCAACCCCATCAAGTCGACGAGCTCTTTTTCATTGGAACCACTGTAGAAGTATGAATGGAATTTGTCCTCCAGCTCAGACCAGGTTCCAATAGAATTGGCCGGCAATGTAGCAAACCATGTGAAAGCCGGCCCTGTAAGGGATGATGGGAAGAAGCGAATCCTCCATGCTTCATCATTGGCAAGCTCTCCCAACTGACACTACAACACTAACCCCCTTTGGCAACGGATACCTAGCAACACATGATGCTGTCGTTGCAAGCGAGGAGCACAGCAACATATGCCAAGCGTTTGGTATACTTCCCACTTTTACCCCTTTTTTTTTCTTTTCTTTCCGTCCGTGTCTACTTACCTTTTTTCAATCAGCCGTGTCTAGTATCATTTTTTTTTTTTTGCCTTGCTGTAGGGCCCATGGTCTCTGTATCTGCAGCTTTTATTCCGGTCCATATGAGCAGCGACGAATTTACATTATAGTTAAAATTCGGAGTATATGTGGCAACAAAAAAAAATTGATGCTACATCAAGGTTCGAGAACAAGACCTTTCCCACACCACCTTGGTGCGAACTAACCATCGGAGACGCTTCATTTGTTGTGTAGCTTAGACTCACTAATTTTATTTATCCTGTATACAACAGATGTGAGTCTCCCCATATATTATTCTATCATATCAAGACGTTGTACCATTTTTAGCAAAGTAACACACGTGTTGCCTCACTAGTTTCACCTGTCACTCGGAAACGCACTCGGCCAATAAACACTTTGGAAAGAAACACACTCGGCAAAATTTAGCTAGATGTAGCTTTGCATAACAAGATGATTTCAAATCAAAACATTGTCAACTACAAAGTTTCGTTTAGTTCAAAAAAAAACTACAAAGTTTCGTAACTTCTCAAGATCTATAAAAGTTTATTTTGGTCATTTTGTTCATCCGACATAGTGGTAGTAATATTATTCACAAATCTTCTATACCTCTCTTATAGTTTTATGAAACTATTTGATGGATATGTCATTTGTGAACAATGTTTACCACCATTTTGTCGGATGAAAAAAAATGACCCAAGTGAAAGTGATAGATATTGATGAGTTCTACAACTTTTATGTTGATGACTTTTTCAAATGAAATTATTTGTGTTTCAAAATGTTGGTTGAAAAATTGCTACTTTTTGTAAATCAAATTTTGAATTGTTCAAAGAAAGTCACATGATAAGATGACCGAAATAATAGTGATAAGAACACAATGAATTGATAGAGTATGATTTTAGAAAAATTTAGTTGAAACAATCATCAAATTTGAAGTTAGGACGAGAGAGAAAACTAGTTCCACATTTTAGCCAAAGATTAAAAATAAGAGATTAGACTTCTTCAAATTACTTTTGCCGGAGGAGGTGAAATGCACAATTTTGACTGTAAAAGTCAAATAAGTGAAGTATAAAAATATATTTGGAGTGACCAATAAATCATTTAATTTTATAATAATTTAATTAATTAGTTGTTGACTCGCTTGAACTCTAATGAAAGGCATATAATATATAGTAATATAATATCAGCGTATTAACTTTTTTTTGTCCTTTCAATAGCTCCCGCCATTTTTTACCTCAGTTTCTTTGGCTTCCCTCTACGTTTTTTACTCAAATCGGGTTTCCCTCCATTTTTTTGGCTGCCACAAATTGCAAGCCGCAGTATTAGTGGGGTGCCTAAATGGACGTGACCCCACCTTCCATAGAGTAAGAAGAGAAGGCATGTAACAAAAATAGTATTTCTCCGGTTTGCTAACTGTCAGCTCCTTAGTTCACGCAATAAAGATCGTGGGTTCCTCTTCCCATCGCACTCCACATCTCTGTGCCGCTGCTCCAGGTCGTTCAAAGCGGCGCCGCAGGCCACAGCCCGACGGGCGGCGCCACGGGGACTTCCTACACCCTCTGCAGGAGCAGGACTAGCAGGGTGGCGCCACGGCAGACACCTGCTGCAGGCCTGCAGCTACGGCTCGTTGTTGCATAGGAGTACATCAATCGATTAGGTTTGGTTATTTTTTTCCCGCTGAAGTTGTAGAACATTCTCCAATGACGCGTTGATTTGTGTGTTTGATTTGTCTCTACAGCGCTCGCCAAGGACATCCTGTTCAACATCGCTGGGCCAAATACTTGAATATCCCGATCTGCGCCCGTGCCCACCCGCCGCGCCGATCGATGACTAGATGATCCGCGCTGCCGCAGGCTCCTACTCCGACGATCTCGCCTCCACCGTGGTGAGCCCCCTATCAAATCCCATATCTGTTCTTTCTGAACGTGTGTGAATGGATTAACTGCCGGCAGGAGGATCTAGGTTTTAGAGTGTTCCCTGTTGTCTTACGCAGTGGTTTGTGGTGCGGTGATGATTTGTTTGTTTCTATAATGGTATAGATTGAATGGGCTTGATTTCCAAACCAGATCGATCTGTGTCAAAAATATTTTGTTATTCTTTCCCACTAAATAGGGAGGAAACTACTAATTAATGCTTACTGAAATAAGGTTAGTGCACAGAACTTAATTAACATGGATGAAAAGAATTCATTGTGTCCGTGTACATTATCATTGCTTTCCAATCTCTGACTTGTGTGTCAATCTAGAATGAAAGGATTTTAGTACATCTTGACATCGTATATAATGGAAATTCATTTATACTAGATTTATGGTTCAATAGTTCAATTTTATTTTTTTATTCTATTTTATAGTACTGAAAGTCACCTGTTGTGAGTTTGTTGTATCAAACTGAAGGGCAATGAAGCTAATGTGCGTGATGAAAATTACTACAAACCAATAAAGTTTCTGCTGCACATAAGGTAAATTCATATGCTTATTAATTATTTCTAGCAGCACCTTTCCACATATTGACTACTATTTATAATTTTATTATATGCAAAATCAAACCAATATGATATAAGATTAGACAAAAAAAATATACTGCAGCCAAGGTTTTTTTTGAGCATTATACTGCAGCCAAGGAGATTAGTGTCATTTCTTTTTTTAAGAAATTCTTCAAAATAAGACCACAGTGCTGTAATCAAACTAGCATATTTTACAGGTTGTGGAGCAGGAAACATCTTCCAATTGCTCAAATCATGAAGCTGTCTACTAATTGCTTGCATTTTGTATACTATTTTTTAGTAATTTGAAATTGTCATCCTCGTCATCAGTAGTCACTAGTCAGTACTTAGTATGATTTGAAAATTCTCATAAAAATGTATATGTGTGATTTTGAATGCAATATTTTTAGTTCTAGCTTATCACAAAAAAATGACCTAGTAGTTAACTAAGCACCAGGATCGATCAAATGTAATCTTATCCAGGATCACCAATCCTAGATCAACACAGGTACTAGCTGTTTACCATTTCATGTTTATTAATTTTCTATCTGTGGGATAATCATTCCTCTGGGTGTGCATAAAAAAATCTGGTTTGCTTCTTTCTTGATCAGATTGCATCTTGGCACATGGACTTTGTCTAGTCACATCACTGTGGTCCAGTATGATAAGGTAGGATCTATTTGAATTTTCATATGGGCACCATAATTGATTGTGTAACCTATTATGATTTCAGCTTCCATCTTCAATTTCATTACTTTCAAATTTTGTATGGTCTTTTCTATAACCTATTACGATTTTTTACTTCTAAGTGTCGTGATTAAAGTAATCCAACATTTATATGTAGGTCGAGAAGATAAATGGATCATTACATTTGGAATGCAAGGCTAAACCGAAGGAAGGAGAAAGGAGGGATGCCGACATTCTAAGAGAGATCCCATTATGTTTTGTTTGACTCTCATAGGAACATGTAGTCCGAACTCAAATTGTGTCATGAATTTGGGTATGGTACTCATTGTAAACAAACAAAGTCTTTATACTATATATATATATATGGTTGAGTATGCTTGTTTTCGATGTGTCAGATGGTCTTCCATTTTTCATTGGTTGTCTCAAAATGAAATATTAAAATTAATATGTGAATGGTTTATTCCTTACAACACATATAAGTGTTGCTATAGACCAAATCTATATGTTACAACAAACCATACATATTGTTCCACCCATGATCTGTACAAACACATATAAGTGTTGCCACAGCTCATCAGTATGCATTGCAAAGTTGCAACGGTTATTAGCACAAGTTACCAACACATATATAAGTGTTGTTATAGATCCTTGCAACGCCATTTTAGGCAACGCATATTAGATGCGTTGGTATAGACCTTGCCAACGTATATATGTACTCTTAGCAACGCATATTTGCGTTGTAAAAGGGGGTGTCATTTTGTAGTGTGAATCAAATACCGACCGATGTGTTCGGTAGTAGAAGTGTCGCCTTGTCCAGAGAACTTGGTCAAGTCGGTAGGAGGTTTCAGTCTTGAAGGAAGCGCTACTGTTGTACCAATCGAGATATGGAGATCGATACACATAGGGCCAATTCTTGGGCTTAATCCCAAATTGGTGCTGCATCATATCGCCATCCTCGCTAGGAGTATATCCATGTTTGAATTCGATGTCCATGAGATTGTCCCGACCGTCCAGCTGGCCTATACCCAGGATTTGGCATAGCGTGAATTGTGGAGTAGTCAACGAACTCTCGTGTAACCCGGGGCCAAAGGGATTTCTCTCAGAACCCACGCCATTGGAGCTATTGAATAGGTGTTGTATGCTGGAGGATTCCCAGGTGTACCGAACGCCGCTTCTCCATGTGTCTTGGCTCCGGATCCCTCTGGTTTCTCTAGTGTCTTGTTCTCTCCTCCAGATTCCCGATTTGTAGCTCCTTTTGTTGGTGGTGGCTTAGGCGTATGTATGTATCTTGGCCCTGAAAGCTCACCAAGCCGAGCCTCAAAGTGTTGATCAAACTCGGGTCCAAAGCTAGCCTTCATGATATCATGGAAAGTGTTGAAGAACGCCGTATTATGATTAGTCATTGCACTTCCCACGGCAGCTGCAACAATCTCCTCCATCCGATGGATTTCTTCAGGACTTGGTTCCTCATCTTCCTTTCCTGCCCCCTCTTCTTCATTAGATATTTGCTGAGCATATCCCTTATCATCGGGCATCAATATCTTTGGAAGATCCGTCTTACGGATGATTGTACCGCTCTTTTGCTTGGAGAAGCATGACATGCACTTTTGCGAGAAGGCTAAGCACATCTCTCTCACCATGGCCTCCAGGTCAGGAGGCACAAAAATCCTACTCCCTGCGCCGCACACACTGACAAGCCGGAATAGCTGGCTTTACCCTGTGTTGACGGTCACTAACGACACTTTTTTAACGTCAACATTCTACCAATAAGGGGGTGAAACTATACCTTACTACACTCATATACATTTATTATTGACATATTTCCACTTGTAGTGTCCAAATTATTATTGTGCAGATTTATATAAGAAACAAGTAGAAAATACACCAAAAGGCGCCCCCCCGAAAGCACAATCTGAGAACATCAAGCCCAAGGGAGAAATGGACCAAACACGCAGACCGCCAAGCAAACATCGCCACACAACTTTTCAAGCCCAAACACGCCAGCCTGCCAAGGCCCGGCCCGAACCGAGCCTGCAGACAGTGCGCCAAGCACCACCTGGTGCGCCCGCACCCATCCCGAGGCGGTTCAGGCCCAGTTTGGCGAGGCGGTTTGTTACCTTCCAAAAACGGGCGTTGCCGACGCGTTGGTTGGTCGGTTTAGCAAACTAGGAAGGTGTTCCCAGGTCGGTTTTGGCTCCTTCCATATGAGGAGGGATATTTTCCAATGAGCCCCTCTCCTCTACCTATAAAAGGAGGCCATCTCCCACCATTGTAACACACACCACACAATAGAGCCTCTCTCCATTCTTCTTCTTCTTCTTTTTTCTTCTTTTTCTTCTTTTCTTCTTCTTTTCTTCTTTTCTTCTTTGTAGGTTAGTAGTAGTAGAATAAAGGAGAAAGGCAAAGAGCTATCTTGGAGAGCTTGGGCATCTTGTATCTTTCGGTATGAATAATATCAAGAGTTCCATTTTGTTCTTGCTCTCATTTTATCAATATAGTCATGTTCTTGAATTAGAGCAAAGTTCTTATGATATATTCTTGATTGATGAACTAGCCTATAGTTTCTATATCATGATCTTGTCATTTAGAATATTGTGCTTTGTATTTCATACATACATGTTTAGACCAAGAGCTAGATCAATATGATGAGTTCTACCTAGAGTTAGACTTGGTCGATGTTGGGTTGCGGGTTCGTCGTCCGTCCTCGTGGCGGTTGCTCTGGTGAAGGACCCCGTTTATGGGTAAGCCTTGTACACGCTAGAGTATGTGGTCAATGGCGTAGACATGGTGTCTAGGCTAGGGGCTGCCTTCGTTTGCCTCGGCTACGTACGGTTGAGGTGGTAGGCGGCAGGTGGTGACAGCCTTGTCCGTCCTTAGTAATCCCCCACGTCCGTGGTTGGCGTAGAGCTGTAGGCCGGCAACGCCTGGCAGACCAGGTGTTATCCGGTGCCCGAAGTAATTCAGCAGAGACCTTGGCTATCTTGACTTAGAATCTCTAACAGTAAAACATGTGTGTATCTGCTATCTTGACATGACTATCTAGGATATGCCTGCTCCATATTAGATTTATTCTTTTATTCATTATTTTACCTTTATCCTTGAGATTGGCTAGAGTGTGTGTATCAAGTTATCCTACTACCTATCTTGTTTTACCCCTATTATGAGCATAGGTCTATTATACATTCGTGTTATCTTGACCATGCCCGAATTAGAGACTTTTATACCATGCCTTCCTTTGGGAAAAAATAAATAACGATACCCTGAATACTTCCGGGTGAAATGCTACAATGATAGATCCGTGGCGCTTGCGGATGAATATCTTGTTTGGCAAGATCTATCACCGTTGATAATCCCGCTCGATCACCGTCACGGTGGTTTTCACTTGGGAATGTCAACGGCGCATTTCCGCCAAGCCGTTATTAGAGATGGGTTCTGAACCTGTTTCTAGTGATTGCGGCAAAGAAATGCAACAAGCATTTCTCGGCGCCGTTGTTGGAAGGCGTTGGTTAAAGGGATGATCTATTAGGACATGTTCCTCGATTATATGCATGTGTAGTGATCTTTGTTCATCTTAGGTTTATCTTAAAAACAAAAAAATTAAAAAAAAAAAATCTTTTATAAAAAAAATATATCTTTATATATATATATAAAAAAATCTTATAAATAAAAAAAGCAAGGATATGTTATCAAGTTAGTATGCAACCTTCGGGTATTCTTGTCACTAACCATTTTAGGTGAAGACCGAGAAGAACAAAGGGGCACGCGACGCTTGAAAAACTTGGGGGCTACATCAACAAGAAAACTTTGATGCTCTTGGGCGAAGGAACGCACTCAAAAGGAGAGACCGACCTTCCACACTCGACTTTTTCACGAAAGTCCAAGTGTGAGAGGGAGGACGGTGGTATATCAAGTTCCACGTGCAAGGGGATCATAAAAAAGCGAGAGAAGTGAAAAAAAAGAGAAAAAAAAGAGAGATGAATAGGAGTTAGCCTCCCCTTGCTATAAAAAGAAAAAGAAAAAAAAATATATATAAAAAAAAAAAAAGAAATAAGAGGAGAGAGGAGGAGTGAGGTTGGCCCCATATGGTCAAAGTAAACAATGAAGACACCTCGACTCCACCCTTTATTGCTTCCATGTAAGCAAGAAGGGATCTTTCTCTCCCAAGACCTTTGTTGCACTCGAAAGTGAGTTTGGTCCGCCTCCCTCTACTCCTGGTGTGAGGAAGTCATTACCAAATTAAGATCATTACGCTACCGATGCAAAGATTATGAACTCTATCCTCAAGCCGCCGGGTCAAGTACACCTCAGTATGCAAAGGTAAAAAAAAAATAAAAAAAAAAAAATAAAGAGAAAAGGTAAAGGAAAGGAGGAACATCCTCCTTTACACCTTTGTGACCACCGAGGCCCACGGTCCATATACACTACATGTGTGTATCACCTAAAGCCTTGTGGCCCGCCTTTGAGATGGATTATCAAGCTACCACCGCAGAGTCTCAACGTTCTTTCCTTCATGCGCGATGGTACACACACACACTCGGGTATACAAAAGTAATAATTCACCAATTCTTTTTACTCATACTTATCTCCAAAAAAAAAAATCATGTTTTCTTTGTTTATGAAATACGCCTTGGGTTTGGATGTATTTTCATTCTAGAGTGTGATACATCCATTGGTCTTTTAAATCAAGCATGGTGCTTGGGTTAAAAGACCTTCTTTTAATCAAATGTTGACACGGAGTTGAAATTTGATTACTTGAACCCAGCCGACATCATAAACATTTGAATTATTTTATGATAGAGATAAGTCAAGGCTAGACCTACTTTGCATTTTTATCTTAGCCTTGTTTGAGTTTGAAAAGTTTGGTGAAGTTTTTCTCATCCTCCCTTGATAATAAAATTATCAAATAAAAAAATTGAAAAAAAGTTAAATAAATAAAACAACACAAGCTGCTCTTTTTGCTCCTTCTTGCATATGTTTCAAAATTTGGTAATCACGAAGGATGGTAATTCCACTCGCAAATCTACCATATACTAACTATGCGAAAAAGACCAAAAAGCACGGGGGGTACAACCCCCGATCCGATGAGCATTGAGCTAGCTTGGGGAGGACCCTAACAAGGTAATGAGAAACCTACACTCTCATCCTCTCTCCATTACCTTCCAAAAAAATATGTGTTTTTAAAAAAAATATTTTATTATCAAAAATAAACAAAAATATTTACTACACAAAAATCTATAAGTAAATATTTTCAAAAAACTAAAATAAAAATCTTTATAAATAAAATAAATTCTTCTATGAAAAAAAAACTAAGAAAAATATTTTCCTAAATAAAACATATTTCTAAATAAATTTTTAGTATATAAAAAAACTATAATCATTTTGTTAAGCCTTGCAATGCCTTTATCTCCATTGGATGAATCTTGTTTATCAATTCATGGTTCCTTTTCTCTATGCTAGCATGTTATGGTTTGGGAGTGGTGATCATTCATATGGTGATCATACTTCCATAGACTTTTTGAATTGAGCATGGTGCTTAGGTCAAAAAGTCTACCCTAATCAGATTAGACATGGAGTCGAGTTTGATTATTGAACCAGAGCTGCCAGTGTAGAATTTGGTAGACCATATGGACTAACCCCTCTGACGTGAATTTATCAACATCATGAGGGTAAATCCAAGAGATGACAATGGAGATCGAAGTTGTTTGGTGAACCAAAAAAAAATAAAAAAAAATAATAATAAAAATAAATAAAAATAAAACCTTTGAAACTCCAAGAATGGTTGTCTCGCTCTTTTAAGATCATCACAAGACAAGCTTGGGGGAGTCTCCGGCACGCTCAAAAGATGATGTTGATCAAAGATCCATTCATAGCGTTCACAAGCTAGCAACGTTCATAAACCGAAGGTAAGTCAAAAGCTGGCTTGGGAGAGGACTCCCATTAAAAGGTAACTCATATCTCACATTCCATTCGGTTATTTTCTTATCTTATATGAATGATGAGGTATGAGAATAAAAAAAAAGGGGAAGAAGAAAGAGAGAGAGAGAGGAGATTTTTTTTTTCACTCCATACATATGTGTTGTAGAAATGTTTAGTTCTACCCCCCGTTGAAATGATGAATAGTTGCTCTGTCTTATGTTTCGTCTGCCCCTAGTTTATAATTCAAATTTCTCTAAAGTTTGGGTTTAGTGGCTAAGTCTAAGAACTCATCCCCAAAAAAAAAAACTCGATTCATGTGGGTTGCATAGGCTCTATCTAGTCTAAGTTGTTGCCAAAGTATGATATGGTACAAATGGATTTGCTATGATTTCGTCCAAAAACGTAAACTCGATATCCGGAAATCTAATTTGAAAGAAAAGAGAAATGATATGGGCTATGCTAAAAAAAAAAAAAAAAAAAAAAAAAAAAGAGAGATGAAAAATGGACATGTGTCCGAGGGCGTAGTAGAGCCCACATCTCCAAAAAAAAAAAAAGAGAAAAAAAAAAAAAGGAAATAAAAGACAAAGTCTAGGGCTTGAGCAGAGCCCACCTCTCCAAAAAAAATATATATAGCAATAAAGCCCATACTTTCTCGAAAAACAAAAATGTAACTTAAATAAATAAATCCCGAATGAGAAAAGTTGATCAAAAGGATGAATGAAAAGTATTTCTGTTATAACCGTTCTATCTCGGCAACCGCCCAAGGCTTTGAGAAAAGCTAAAAAGCCCCGCTATGATGAAAGGTAATAAAAGGTGAGCAAAGGCATGCCATTTTATTCAAACTCTAGTAGAAAATCTTATTATAACCCCGGCACTTGTGAAACATAATCGCATAGTAGCAACTCCCGATCAACAACCAAGTACTTATCTTTTTGCTCGAGGACGCGCAAGGGTAAGCTTGGGCGAAGTTTGTTGACGGTCACTAACGACACTTTTTAACGCCAACATTCTACCAATAAGGGGTGAAACTATACCTTACTACACTCATATACATTTATTATTGACATATTTCCACTTGTAGTGTCCAAATTATTATTGTGCAGATTTATATAAGAAACAAGTGGAAAATACACCAAAAGGCGCCTCCTTGGAAAGCACAATCCCGAGAACATCAAGCCCAAGGGAGAAATGGACCAAACACGCTTAACCGGGCCAAGCAAACATCGCCACACAACTTTTTTTCAAGCCCAAACACGCCACCCGCCAAGGCCCGCCCCCGAACCGAGCCCAGACAGGTGCGCAAGGCGCACCACGGTGCGCCCGCACCCATCCCGAGGCGGTTCAGGCCCAGGTTTGGCGAGGCGGTTTGTTACCTTCCAAAATCGGGCGTTTTCGACGTTGGTTGGTCGGTTTAGCAAATTAGAAGGTGTTCCCTGTGTCGGTTTTGGCTCCTTCCATATGAGGAGGGATATTTTCCAATGAGCCCCCTCTCCTCTACCTATAAAAGGAGGCCATCTCCCCACCATTGTAACACACACCACACAATAGAGCCTCTCTCATTCTTCTTCTTCTTCTTCTTTTCTTCTTTTCTTCTTCTTTTCTTCTTTTCTTCTTTGTAGGTTAGTAGTAGTAGAATAAAGGAGAAAGGCAAAGAACTATCTTGGAGAGCTTGGGCATCTTGTATCTTTCGGTATGAATAATATCAAGAGTTCCATTTTGTTCTTGCTCTCATTTTATCAATATAGTCATGTTCTTGAATTAGAGCAAAGTTCTTATGATATAATCTTGATTGATGAACTAGCCTATAGTTTCTATATCATGATCTTGTCATTTAGAATATTGTGCTTTGTATTTCATACATACATGTTTAGACCAAGAGCTAGATCAATATGATGAGTTCTACCTAGAGTTAGACTTGGTCGATGTTGGGTTGCGGGTTCGTCATCCGTCCTCGTGGCGGTTGCTCTGGTGAAGGACCCCGCTTATGGGTAAGCCTTGTACACGCTAGAGTATGTGGTCAATGGCGTAGACATGGTGTCTAGGCTAGGGCTACCTTCGCTTTGCCTCGCCACGCACGGCTGAGGTGGTAGGCTACAGTGGTGACAAAATTGTCCGCCCTAGTAATCCCCACGTCCGTGGTTGGCGTAGAGCCGTAGGCCCAAGAACGCTAAGCGCACCAGGTTTATCCGGTGCCCGGTAATTCAAAGAGAGACCTTGGCTATCTTGACTTAGAATCTCTAACAAAGAAAAACATGTGTGTATCTCGCTATCTTGACATGACTATCTAGGATATACCGGTCCATATTAGATTTATTCTTTTTATTCATTATTTTACCTTTATCCTTGAGATTGGCTTGAGTGTGTGTGTCAAGTTATCCTACTACCTATCTTGTTTTTACCCCTATTATGAGCATAGGTCTATTATACATTCGTGTTATCTTGACCATGCCCGAATTAGAGACTTTTATACCATGCCTTCCTCTCGAAAAATATAAATAACGATACCCCCCAAATACTTCCGGGTGAAATGCTACAATGATAGATTCGCGGCGCGCTTGCGATGAATATCTTGTTTGGCAAGATCTATCACCGTTGATAATCCCGCTCGTATCACCGACACCTGGTTTCACTTGGGAATGTCAACGGCGCATTTCTCGCGCCGTTATTAGAGATGGGTTCTAAACCTGTTTCTAGTGATTGCGCTTAAGAAATGCAACACCCCCGCCGGGCATCTTGAATCCGAAGGCGTGCCCGATCAATTTAACCTCGTTGATTGACAAGGAGGTAACGTGAGATCTGGAACATGCCTGGTGAGACCAAGACAATTCCCGCATGTATGGCTCTAAGGCGAGATGTAAAGACATATAGCTATGAGAGCTATCTGTCAACAAATAATGAGTGCATTCGGCAAGCGTATATGAAGATATGATGTAAAAACAGTTGCCGAACGATCATAAAAGACATGTTTGAACAAGTAAAGTCGATCATCATGATGTGCTATCGTAAAGCTCTATTGCATGGATCGAATAAATTGACAACATGATAAATAAAAGAAAGTAAATCACAAACGCCATTAAAGACATTCATGATACGTGAAGAAGGAACTACCCTACGTAAAAAGGTATACGAACCCGCAACACGTAATAACTTAGAAGCATAACCGTGTTCGGCAAGCTTGCCGAATTGGGGTCCATGAAGAAGGAACTACCCTACGTAAAGATCTATCACACTAAACTGATCTCTAGTCCACCGGATGACTAGCTCTACAAGAACCCAAAGATCTCAGATCCACCGGATGACACAGTCTGTCAAGATCTAAATGCATACGAACCCACAACACGTGACAACTTAGATTGATCTAGCTCGGCTACGATGAACAGATAGATCTAGTAGCGCAATAAGGTAAACAATTAAAGTATTAAAAGCAACTAGATCTATGATAAGATAAAGCCGAGACGTCTCAATCTAAATTGGGCAGAAAAGTGTGTGCAAACATAATTAAATAAATAATTGAAAGTATTACGTACACGTGGTAACTTAATGAATTCATTAGATCTTGCCAAAATCTAATGAAGCCGATAACTAGCTCTAAGCCAGACCTTAGCCCACCGGATGGCTCATGATCGACAAAAGAACCCTCTTGCCCCCTGATAGCTTAAATCCGCCGACGATACTAAGCGTGAACAAGACTTCTTGCAATAATCTAAATCCGCCGACGATACTAGACATGGTGCAAGGTTGCGGGTACTTACGGGTCGACGGGTCAATGAGCCCTCTTGCAGTAGATCGACGACACGACTGGACTCGAAGGGTGGCCGGAGCCAAGGCACAGAGCCGGGTTGTTTGTATTAATTTGGGTAGATTGATTACGCTTGCCGGGGTCTCATATTTATACCCCGGGCTTAACGAGTCCTAACTAATTATGAATAATAATAACGAAAATATCTAGCTAAGGTACATTGTCCTCCAAGTCTTCGAGTCGTGGGAATTGCACGTGATGTGGGCCCTCGTCCCGAGATATTCCTCTCGACGCCCCAGGGCTTGCCGAACCATCTCTCGCCAAATTCTCGGACTCGGTTCTCCCTAGCCGAATGACATCGCCTTCCCGAATGTCACAAATAAGTCGCCGCTTGTCTTTTGCTAGCCGAATGACCCCTTACCGAACCATCGTATACCGCCCATCGGTCATCCAGGCTCTACCAAATTTTGGTGTTAACAGAATTCTGAGTTATAAACTAGGTGCAAGATGAGTGATAAACAGAGCAACTATTCATCATTTCATCTTAAGAGAAATCTACACCTTTTTATGTCAAATATAGGAGTGGAATATATTTTTGTTGCTTTTATCAATTTTTTATTGGACCGAAAAGGAAAATGACTTGGGCAATTAAAGGCTTACCCAGTGGGGGGTCCTCCCCCAAGCCGGCTCAAAGCCTACGGGCCGGGATTATATCCCATGTGGAGCCAAAAGGCTCTCTCTGTCTTGTGCGCGGCGCTGATCCTCTCGTGCACGGATGTCGTGAACTCCCCGCCGGTACTCCCCGGTGGCGCCGATCTATAGTCCGTACATAGGAGTGGAGTGTATCATGAATATTTCTAGTACTCACCTCCGCACCGTGGATGCGTGTCCGAGGTCCCGGATCGCCCGGGGCTCCCTCGGTGTCGGCGTTGTGGTGATGGAGGCAATCCTTCACTCGGAAGAGATCTCATAGAGCCTGTCCATGCCGAGCCGCCCGCACGATCCGGGTGCGGTGTAACCCGACCGGTAGCCCGGTATGTACCCGGGTTTGGCATAGCCGAAAAGAAACCATGTAATCGGACCCGGCGTGAACCCGGTGGAGTCAAAAAGTGCGGGTCTCGCATTAAAGTTTGGTGGTGGGGCGGGTGATCGTGATGTTCCCCCCCATCTCTTGCTACTCTCTTGGTTGACCTACGACCACGAGCTTCTCAAGGCTTCATCGGAAAAGGATCCGAACGAAGGTAAGTGAACGGGACTTATACAATGAGTATTCCGGGTTAGGAAGCGGAATCTCCATTGTATAGCCCTAAAGTAATAAATGACTTTCTCGCGTCATCCGCATCAAGCTTAATATGATGCCCTTGAACCAAGGATTGGATCGTGATCTCGGGGCGCGGGGTCAAGAATGTAAAGAACATTCTGTCCTTCCAAATAAGCACCAACACCATGAGCAATCCGTGTCACAAGGGAAGTGCTATAAACGATGGTGGTAAGCTTGATGGTTTCTAGCATCCAATTAATCATTTCTTTCACGTGAGCAATTTTGATTCGCTTTTAGCATTGCAAAGAGACATTTTAATTCATCATCATGAATGCGGCGAGGATCTTGCCTAGGAAATATAGTGCTAGACATCCATTTGTGCATAAACCTTAATGATGGATGTTGTATGTTTGCATTAATGTGACCTCAAATCTAGCACTAGAGCAATCAATATCGATATTTGCATGAAGAAAGCATCACGATTATCCCCGCCAAGGGCTGCATCAAAATCAATTAAACACTTTGCTTTATCAAACCCCAAAATTCCAAAGATATGTTTCCATGTGCGATAGTGGTGGGTATGAAAAAGTCGAAAAGAAATACCCTCATCATGAACTTTCAAAGTGCACGGGAATTGGATAGTGAGCATTTTAGAGCCTAATTCATCAAGAGGATCTACCTTTGCCCATCCTACGGCTCTCCACATGCGAGGAATTCGAATCCATACCTAGTTTTTTGAGAGCTTCCCGGGAGAAGCGTGGTGCGTGAGCGAAGGGGTCGATCTTTGAGCATGTGGTATGCTTGTATCTCTCGTGCATCTTGGAGGTCGAGGTACCTGAGCATCACCGGGTCGATCGTCAAGTGTGGGTGGACTTGAGGAGGAGCGTCGTCTTAGTGCATCGGGGTTCCTTCGGTTTTGGTGTGGCGAGAGCTCGAGCCTTGAGAGAGACGGGAGCTCCTTCTCAACGCCTTGCTGAATGCTCCGGCGATCTTGCTTCCTATCCTCGCTCATGTTTGACAAGAACAAAACAAGAACAAGAACTAGAACAAGGGTGATGTTAGCTTGAAAAAATCTTACTAGCTCTTGATCTTTGACACGTTATGTTGAGTGCAAGAGGTTTCTTGCACAAGCTCTTGGAGATGAGATAGAGTGGAGAGGTGTAGTGGGAGAGTGAAAATGTGAGAATGAGAGGGGCGGTGAGCTCTCCCCGCACCTCGAGTATTTATAGAGCAAAGCACCATCGACACGGGACCGAGAACAACGGCTACTTTGGCCACGAGGCGGGGGACACGAGCGGGCGTTCCGAGGCGGCGGGCCGCCGCAGCGCCGGCGTTACCAAGTGGTGCCCCCGCCCAACTTTGGCGGGCAACAACGGCCATGTGTTGCCCCCGACCGTTGGTGCTTCGGTCGGTTTCGACCGTTGGCTCCATTTTCGAATTTTCCCAAGTTTATTTTAATACTTTATGAAAAATTATTTTGGAACATGTTTTATATATTACTATTCATGGCGTAATAAATGGGGTGCTAAAAATCAAGTGTTTTATTTTATGAGTTAGAAAATTTTATTTATAGGTTATATTTATTTTTTTATATATTAAATTCAATACTATATAGTGTTGGAAAAGGAATTTTAAGATTCATCTATATATATATATATATACCTATGTGCTATACTACACCCTAGGTGTAGAATACATTCTACACCTAGGCTCCTAAGCTAACCAACCAGCAACCCGACTCAACAAACCAGCCCAACCCAGTGAACGACCCATCCCGACCCGCTAACCACCCACCGGTCCCCCATCACAAATTCTCTGGCTATTGGAGCGCTCCCGCATCCCTTTTCCACCGAGCGTTCTAGAGGGCGGAGGCCGCGGCGATTTTGCGAGGGGGGCGACGACGACGGTGACTTGCGAGCTCTCCGGCGGCAGGCTGCGGGATCAGAGGCGAGGCTGTGCGACGGGCGCCAGCGTGGGGCTGTCCAGCCGATGTGCAGCCCTCCCTCGCGCGTTTCCTTTTTCAGGCCCCTGCCCTATAGATCGGGGGCGTTGCGACGAAGTTTTTGGTGATGGGGCTGCTTCAGGAACGGTGACGAGGCTCTCCGGCGGACGTCGTCGCGGTGGATCTGTGCCCATCCCGCCTCCCCCTCTCCTTCCCCGTCCTGTCTTCCCTCGCTCGTCCTGCGTCCACATCGGAGTTGAGCTGGGGTGACGACGAGGCTGTAGTGGTGCGCTGCCGATATTCCTTCAGTAATTTTCTCATTTTTCTTTCAGTAGTACTGATATCAGTTCAGTAGTTTAGTAGTTCAGTAATTTTCTCATTTGTCCTGTGTCAAGTAATACTTACTGAGATACTAGTATTTGTAAATTTTTCCAGCTTGTGGTATGGATGCTCCACAGTTGCAACCGCCCAAGTCTCCTATCCCTCCGGGTCTCTTTTTGTTAGGTTATATGTTTTTCTCTTCATCTTATGTGATTAGCACATATGTAGTTTTTATTAGTTTAGCAATTCACAGTGGTGGCGTACACTGTGGTTGAGCAATATGTAGGTTAGTAATATGTAGTTCAATTTATCTCCCTCAATAATTTGTTAGTTCAGTAATAGCACCTAAACATGTTAGCAGTAGCATCAGTTCTTTGTTTGTTCAGTAAATAAGCTTTGTTTAGTTTCAGTAATACTACATGGACAAGCTTCATTACACGCCAAAGCTCCTGTCGATATTCTAACTTGGACAAGCTTTCACAACATGTCAATAGTGATGTTTTCCTCTTCATTTTTCATGGTTTTAGTTTTTTTTTTACACTTTGGGCATTGTTTGCTAAATCAATTTGTACTTGCTGTTCAGAGGATGAAGACGACATGGCAGACGTTGGTGAATGCTCCCGATCATTAAGAAAGCATCATGCGGTGCGTAAGGCTTCTGCTAGTGCGGCAGCCGCTAGCCAAATCCAGATGTTGACTTCATGACTCCAAAGAAGACAAGGACTAAGGCCTGTTCGCCATTATCACCAGTAGGTCCAGCAGTATTTCTCTCAGATCGCATCCCGCCAGAATCGGTCGGCAGATTTCTCTCACAAAGATCGGCCGACAGCCCGGCCAAATAACAGGGGCCTAAGGTTCCAGTGTGAAGCTTCCCAAGCAAGCCGTTCCTATGACAATAAGGAAGGAGGCCTCCCTGATGGAACTTAACCTTTAGAGCCTGTTTCTGCAATGGACAAATCAAAGTGCTTGGGTTACTTAGTATTTTTCTTTTTGTAGATCCAACAATCCCTATTTGTCTTCAGATTTTTCTAGCTATACTCAGAATATGTTGTATTATAAGAAAAATTTCAATTACTAAACCATATTGAGTAATATACTTGTTTTTTGTGTATGTCCAGTAACACCAATGCGCTTGGTAGTCTGAATTTGTTCACTTTTTATGCGTGCATATTTTCAATTTTCTGAAAATTTATCTTTATTGAGGCGCTGACAATGTTGTCACGCATTTACTGATAAGGCTCATGCTCTCATAATTTGAATCTAATTTGGTTTGTTAATTTTCCATCATTCAGTAATTTTTTGGGCTCCGTATTTCCTTCTGTCAGTAAACCAAAGTTACCTGATTTTGCATAGTCCAAGTGATTTGGGCTCAGCAATTTGACACAACTAGCATGTCAGTAATTTGAACCTCAGTAATCAATAATACAAGTGATCTGAAAAACTATAGTGTCTACTGCTATTGGGGTTCATGGTGTTTGCTCGTTAATATATGTTCAGATTAGTGTATATAGCGTCTATTGAGATTAGGGTTAATGACGTTTGCTGAGATTAGGGTATAGAGGATTTGCTGAGATTAGGGTTTATTGCATCTGCTGTGATTAGTGTATATAGCGTTTACTGAGATTAGGATTTATGACGTTTGCTCATTAATACATGTTCAATAATTTATGGTCGAGTAATTTAGAGATTAGGGTTCACACAATTTGTTTGAGATTAGAGTTCACACATTTTGGCTTTGAGTTTAGGGTTGACACATTTTGCTTTGAGATTAGGGTTCCTATTGTTCATTTGTGCACACATACATATTCCTTATATAAATTTAGCGCCAAGGCGCGCCTCGAGCGAATGTAGCGAGGCCGAGGGCCGGTAGGCCCTGGAGGCTGAGCGGTGAAGTTGTGTGCACACTTCACACAATTTTGCTGAGATTAGGGTTCACACATTTTGCTGAGATTAGGGTTCACACATTTTGCCGAGATTAGGGTTCACACATTTTGCCGAGATTAGGGTTGACACATTTTGTTTGAGATTAGGGTTCACACATTTTGCTGTGATTAGGTTCACACAATTTGCCGAGATTAGGTTCACACATTTTGCTGCGATTAGGGTTCACACATTTTGTTGAGATTAGGGTTCACACATTTTGCCGAGATTAGGATTGTCACATTTTGCTGTGATTAGGGTTGACACATTTTGCTTTGAGATTAGGGTTGACATATTTTCTTTGTGATTAGGGTTCAAACATTTTGCGTAGATTAGGGTTCACACATTTTGCTTTGAGATTAGGGTTCACACATTTTGCCGAGATTAGGGTTGACACATTTTGCCGTGATTAGGGTTGACACATTTTGCTGAGATTAGGGTTGACATATTTTGTTTGTGATTAGGGTTCACACATTTTGCTGAGATTAGGGTATAGATCATTTGCTGAGATTAGGGTTTACATGCTCAGTAATTTATGGTCAGTAATTTTTGAGATTAGTGTATAGAGCTTTTGCAGAGATTAGGGTTCAGGAGGTTTGTTGTGATTAAGGTTTAGGGTTCATGGCGTTTGCTGAGATTATTGTGTAGAGTGTTTGCTGAGATTAGTGTACGAGTGTGTCTTTGAGATTAGTGTTCAAATCCGTCTGCGAGATTAGGGTTCAGGGCGTGCCGAGATTAGTGTACATAGCGTCTATTGAGATTAGGGTTTCTGGCGTTTGCCGAGTCACTAACTAATTTTTAAATTTAGGGTTTTGGGGCAAGTGTCATTTTAAATGCATGCCCCCTACCAGTAAATGTGTTTTGGGGCAAGTGTCTTTTGAAAAGATTGCCCCCTACGAGACAATGGGTTTTAGGGCCTGTGTCTTTTGAAAAATATGTTCCCCTACTATCACGGACAAGGCCGATCAAGGCATCTCCAGATTCATTATGGGACCACTACCATCCATATCTCAGTAGTGAAAAAGCAAGATGCAAAAATACATTAGTGCTAAACAATGTTTTTATGGAGCTCATGTAGCAATTTTATTTGCATCCCAATAGCTTTAGTAATCAATTCTACTGCATCCCAACAAAGAACAATAGTATCCTAGTAATCCATGCGGAGAAATAGCATCTCAAGAGCATTTCATAGGCACACTAATAATAATAAGCAAACCCTCGTAATCCGCTAATAGCATTGATTAGTGCAAAGATGTTTGACATTCACAAAACATAAGATTAATGATTGTATTAATCTGTTCAAAACACACCAATATATCATGCCACAATGATATTGAGATGGAGAGAAGAAACACTATGTGAGATCGGTATTTAAATAATTAAGTGATTCATGTCTGGTAACCATTCAAGAAGATCCTCTCTTTTGCACGTTCTCCACAGTTTTATTAGCTCATTAAGCCATCCATGCACACCGATAGTATCTCGGTAGTTCCCCATGTCATGATTAAGCAAGATGATATAGGCATACATATCGGTAATTTTAGAGATTCAAGAAATAGAATTCAAGAATGCACCCTGTTAGGTTTTTTTTATACATTCGTGTTATCTTGACCATGCCCGAATTAGAGACTTTTATACCATGCCTTCCTTTGGGAAAAATATAAATAACGATACCACGAATACTTAGGGTGAAATGCTACAATGATAGATCCGTGCGCTTTATGGATGAATATCTTATTTGGCAAGATCTATCACCGTTGATAATCCCGCTCGGATCACCGACACGGTGGTTTCACTTGGGAATGTCAACGCGCATTTCTCAGGCGCCGTTATTAGAGATGGGTTCTGAACCTGTTTCTAGTGATTGCGCTTAAGAAATGCAACAAGCATTTCCTCGTGCCGCTGCTCTGGGAAGGCGTTGGTTAAAGGGATGATCTATTAGGACATGTTCCCGATTATATGCATGTGTAGTGATCTTTGTTCATCTTAGGTTTATCTTAAAAACAAAAAATTAAAAAAAAATCTTTTATAAAAAATATATCTTTATATATATATATATAAAAAATCTTATAAATAAAAAGCAAGGATATGTTATCAAGTTAGTATGCAACCTTTGGGTATTCTTGTCACTAACCATTTTAGGTGAAGACTAAGAAGAACAAAGGGGCACGCGACGCTTGAAAACTTGGGGGCTACATCAACAAGAAAACTTTGATGCTCTTGGGCGAAGGAACGCACTCAAAAGGAGACCTCGACCTTCCACACTCGACTTTTTCACGAAAGTCCAAGTGTGAGAGGGAGGACGGTGGTATACCAAGTTCCACGTGCAAGGGGATCATAAAAAAGCGAGAGAAGTGAAAAAAAGAGAAAAAAAAGAGAGATGAATAGGAGTTAGCCTCCCCTTGCTATAAAAAAGAAAAGAAAAAAAATATATATATATAGAAAGAAAAAAAAAAGAAATAAGAGGAGAGAGGAGCAAAGTTGGCCCCATATGGTCAAAGTAAACAATGAAGACACTGACTCCACCCTTTATTGCTTCCATGTAAGCAAGAAGGGATCTTTCTCTCCCAAGACCTTTGTTGCACTGAGTGAGTTTGGTCTGCCTCCCTCTACTCCGGTGTGAGGAAGTCATTACCAAATCAAGATCATTACGCTACCGATGCAAAGAATTATGAACTCTATCCTCAAGTTTGCCGGTCAAGTACACTCGTGTATGCAAAGGTAAAAAAAAAAAAATAAAAAAAAAAGAGAAAAGGTAAAGGAAAGGAGGAACATCCTCCTTTACACCTTTAGACCACCGAGGCCCACGGTCCATATACACTACATGTGTGTATCACCTAAAGCCTTGTGGCCCGCCTCGAGATGGATTATCAAGCTACCACCGCAGAGTCTCAACGTTCTTTCCTTCATGCGCGGATGGTACACACACACACTCGGTATACAAAAAAGTAATAATTCACCAATTCTTTTTACTCATACTTATCTCCAAAAAAAAAAAAAATGTTTTCTTTGTTTATGAAATACGCCTTGGGTTTGGATGTATTTTCATTCTAGAGTGTGATACATCCATTGGTCTTTTAAATCAAGCATGGTGCTTGGGTTAAAAAGACCTTCTTTAATCAAATGTTGACATGGAGTTGAAATTTGATTACTGAACCCAGAGCTGACATCATAAACATTTGAATTATTTTATGATAGAGATAAGTCAAGGCTAGACCTACTTTGCATTTTTATCTTAGCCTTGTTTGAGTTTGAAAAGTTTGGTGAAGTTTTTCTGTCCTCCCTTGATAATAAAATTATCAAATAAAAAAATTGAAAAAAAGTTAAATAAATAAAAAACAACACAAAAGCGCTCTTTTTGCTCCTTCTTGCATATGTTTCAAAATTTGGTAATCACGAAGGATGGTAATTCCACTCGCAAATCTACCATATACTAACCATGCAGGAAAAGACCAAAAGCACGGGGGTACAACCCCGATCCGATGAGCATTGAGCTAGCTTGGGGGAGGACCCTAACAAGGTAATGAGAAACCTACACTCTCATCCTCTGTCCATTACCTTCCAAAAAAAAATATGTGTTTTTAAAAAAATATTTTATTATCAAAATAAACAAAAATATTTACTACACAAAAATCTATAAGTAAATATTTTCAAAAAACTAAAATAAAAATCTTTATAAATAAAATAAATTCTTCTATGAAAAAAAACTAAGAAAAATATTTTCCTAAATAAAACATATTTCTAAATAAATTTTTAGTATATAAAAAAAACTATAATCATTTTGTTCTAGCCTTTGCAATGCCTTTATCTCCATTGGATGAATCTTGTTTATCAATTCATGGTTCCTTTCTCTATGCTAGCATGTTATGGTTTGGGAGTGGTGATCATTCATATGGTGATCATACTTTCATAGACTTTTTTGAATTGAGCATGGTGCTTAGGTCAAAAAGTCTACCCTAATCAGATTAGACATGGAGTCGAGTTTGATTATTGAACCGAGTCGCGGTGTAGAATTTGGTAGACCATATGGACTAACCCCTACAGAATTTATCAACATCATGAGGGTAAATCCAAGAGATGACAATGGAGATCGAAGTTGTTTGGTGAACCAAAAAAAAATAAAAAAAATAATAATAATAAAATAAATAAAAATAAAACCTTTGAAACTCCAAGAATGGTTGTCCCTCTTTTAAGATCATCACAAGACAAGCTTGGGGAGTCTCCTCGCACGCTCAAAAGATGATGTTGATCAAAGATCCATTCATAGCACAATTTGGATAGAGTTAGCCAAACAAACAAACACATGAATTGTAGAAAAACACTTTTGTAGTATCTCGGAATCCCTTTACACTTTCGGTAACCATAATTGTCCAAGAACCTAGTATCTTAGTGGTATCTTCTAGGGTATCTTGTATTCATCCTCTTCCCGCTCATAAGCAAGCTTCTTTTCTCTTCCCTTTGTTGGCAATCCCTACCGAAGCAATTTTTCTTGTATTCACTAACACCCTCGCATGCACAATTTGGATAGAGTTAGCCAAACAAACAAACACAATATTACACGACTCACGCCAACACCTACAATAATTTAGGAACTTTACACAACCTAGTATCTCAAGATTTTCATGGAATATGATATATTTTTTACATCCCATAACAATAATCCAGATTCTGACTCACGAGCAATATATGATTATTAATGCAAAAAGCGATCACTATAATAAAGAGCTTATGATATATTTTTTTGTCAATACGAGATCACTAGATGATCCAATAGCTATAACGACACGCCATACGCACACCGGTGATCATCGGTAAACCTTTCAATTGGTTGTTGAAACAACATTGCACAATTCTCCAAAACTAGCTCGATATTACCAAGATTACATGGCGGTTGTTACTGCTTTTGCAAGTGGAGGCGCCAGAGATCAAATTAGAGAAGCACCGCTGTCATGTGTGATAGGTAGATGCAGAAAGTGGTGGGTAGATCGATCCACCGTCATCTCAAGGTGGTCAACAACGAGGTCATGGGCATTGACGCATGCATCTGTTGTTTGTGTGAGAGTCTTTCTCCATGGTGTAACGTAACCTCCTAATTACGGGCCCACCTACATCCGTCATTGTCCCAAAGATCTTTTGGCAACCGTGCGCATACATCCGATAACTTAAGAAGCCCCCGCTGATAACTCATACCGGGATCAACAAAGGAGTAGCTACAACATTACAACATTTGTTACAAAAATATAGATCAGAGTGCGGAAGAATAATAACATTAATTTTACAAAAATTGTGAATAAGTTACATTTGAGTAAACTTAACTTATTTGCGGAAGCTAGGTAGAACTAGAAGACACCGGATCATGTCGAGCCCACCGACATAACCTTGGTTAACAAAGACGAGTCAACACCGCAACAAGGGTTAACAAACCCCGAGTACGGAGTACTCAACAAGACTTACCCGACTAAAGAAAATAGGAGAAGACTCGGGAATGCCGGTCTAATAGGATTCAAGGTAAGGCTTTTAGCAAGAATCAAGGATTCTTTTTGCGTAAAAGCTTACTAGTAGTGAATCCTTTCTTTCAACATTTTTAACCCAAATTAGTTCCTCACCTACTCTAGGTGATCTTACACTATAGCATACACTTGTAGAAGTTTCATCACTTATTCCATCTCTTCACTGTTCCATAATTAAACTACGATATAAGCACGGAAACCGAAGTCTCCATATCCGAGAAGCACGGCGATTTTGAAATCAATTAACCCAAATTGGGAGTTCTTTCCACACGACATATGTAGCACTTAAGCTTGCATATATCAACCCTTTCTTGGATACTCAAAACGGAACCGCGTCCCTACGCCACCCGAGAGTACCGCACACCTCCAATCCGGGACTTTAACCCACGAGGGTAACATGTACTCCCGCCATCTCTCCACTCCCGGTCTTGGCGGTTGTATGCGTTTCCGATTTGACACCCCAAGATCGGGCTTACCGGAGTATGTGTCCGGAACTAGGGTCGATCGTCCCGGGGCGACGCCTTGACGAGACGTGCCATTGGTCCAAGACCTCAGCGCAGATTATGCTCCATAGTCTCTTACACACTCCTACACGCCGGTCCTTAATCGACAAGCCGGAAATACTACACTCGAGACTCCATTCTCAATGCAAATTACCCGACCGGTCTCAAATTCAATACCATATCTCCGTATGGTTTCATCATATAACATCTTTGTTCATCAAACGCCCATTCAGGCTATCATAAGAGACTTGTCACATTTTGACTCAAAAGTCTAACTAATTTAGCAAGGCTAAAAGCGTTCTAGCATTTTATCAAATCGGGTTATCAAGGTAGATATTGAAATAATCAAGGATGGATGATGCATCAATTAGGTTGTCACACAACTCCTATCACTTAATGCCGAGCATAAAGCAAAGGTGATATAAAGCTTTGTAAAAACACAAGGAAGGTTTAAATGAACCGGGGCTTGCCTGGTTGTAGGGAAAGTCGATTCCTTAACGAGATCATCCGAGTCATACTTGACATCAACACCACTGGTGGATGGATCTTCTCCGGCTTCGACCATCATGAACCATCTCACTCTCGTGTACTCTACACGTAGATGATGCATGCTTTAATATGATGAAGTATAAATATGATGCTTGATGGATGCATGAAATGATAAACAACTTGAGTACAACTTTTCTTCATGATAAAGTTGCAACCCAACAAAACCAACTTGTTGAACTACTCTACAAGATATCATCACCATTGTCTAAGGAGTTCTTAAGGACCATCTAACGAGTGGTGTGGTTTAGGGTTCACAAAACAACCCAAAATCTACCCAAAGCTCTAAGTTATAAAGTATTAAACAATTTGTTTTACACATAAAATAATAGGGCATGAAATAATAAATATTTTAATTTTCTCAAAACAAGCTCAAAATTTTTGTACAGGTAGATCATGTCATAAAAGCGAGTGTCAAAATAATTTTCCTGATTTTTGGATAAATAAAATAATTATTAAAAATCAAGGAAGATGCATTTTTCAATTAAATTTTGTATTTTTAAATCATGTCAAAAGTATTCAAAATTCAAGTTTCAAATGTTTCATGGATAGACATACCCATGGGAAGGCTACATAAAAATTTTTCAGAATTTTTGAGCTAGTATTTGAATTTATACAAAATTTACAAAACAAACACTATTCAAATAAAAGAAAATGAATAAAACATTTCAAAATTGAAAAAGGGTTTCGGGTTGAATTTGGCCTGCGTTATCTGTGCGAGGCCCAGCACTGTGCAAGGCCTGCCATCGCTTCATATTGGGCTGGGCTCGGTGAATAGTGGCGAGCCGGCCCAGTGAAATAGTGTTGGGTCGCCCAAAGCTACGATGTTTGGCCCGACATCACGTCACGCGCCGCCACGCGCGTGCTCACCGGGCGTGACGGGCGCGCTCACCGCGGCGGCGGCCGCCGTGTTCGCGCCGGTGATGGACGAAAATGAAAACGGAAGAAGGATGACGGCTAGGGGCTCACCGCGGTCGATGATTCGGCTCGGTTCTACGGGCGGGGCTAGGGGAGATGGAGTCGTTAAGCAGGGCGGCGGCGGACGGTGGCGACAACAACGACGCTCCGCGAAGTTGGGGTCACGGCCGAAAAGGAACGAGTCAATCATGACTACATCATCATCTAGAGAGGGAAAACGAGGAAGAGCAAGCAAAAGCTCACCGGGCTTGAGCCGGGCGACGGTGAGGTTGTGGGCGGCGCGCTCCGGCTGGGCATGGGGAAGACGGCGCGCGCTGGGCGTCTGGCGATGAGGGGCTGTCGGTCTAGGCTCAAAAGAAGCGTGGAGCGAAGCTGCGGCGCCGCTGGGCAAGCCGCCGCGAGAAATGGAGCGACGACGACGAACGACGGCGGATGATGACTGGCCGAGTCCAAATGCGGCGATTTGGAAAAAAAAGAAGAAAACGACGGTGATGGAGGGCTATTTATAGGGAAGAAGGGGTGGGGAGGTAGAGGAGGAGTCGCTAACGTCTCCCCAGGTGGTCGGCTTCGAGAGAGGACGCCGGGGTGGACGGCGGGCGCGAGGTTTTAGCGCCGGGCCCGGTGGCATGAGGGGAGAGGTCGGGTTCTTTAGCAAGGAACCCTAACTTTGAATTTTCAAAATTACTCTCAAAATTTGAACTGAACTCAAAAATTTCCAAAAGCAACTTGCCTTAATTTTTCAAGATCTACAATTTTCACAATTGGAGCATTTTCAAATTCGGCCTCTAAATATGACTTTTTGAAATGGGGCCAAAAATTTTGAAACTTGAATTCAAAATTACTTTTAAAATCATGTAGAAACTTGAAAAACTTTGTACATAACTTTTGTTCCTCTCAACAAGATCTACAAACTAGTTTTTGGAAGTTTTCTCAAATTTTGCTTAGATTTTAAAATATAGAAAAGGGGTAAAAAAAGGGTTTTGTCGGAATTCAAAATTACTTTAAAATTTTGAACTAAACTTTGAAAACTCAAAATACCAACTTTGTTCAAAATTGAAAACTCTACCTTTTTGCTTTAATAACCATACCCAAATTCTTGATAAATTTTGAAATAAAGAAAAGGGGACAAATTAGGGTTTAGAAACTAGGGTTTTCCGACAAAGGGGAATAGTTTCCTAATCCGATTCCTCTCGCGTCTTTTCGACCGACAACGTAACCAAGCATAACAAAACTTATTTTTGTCCAAATCCAAAGCTTAACTAGTAAATAACACCTGGGTGTTACACATGGTCAATCCAAATCCACATGCGGGTGTGAAAAGCATTGATTGCTAGTAATTTGCTACAAACCAATTTCGTTGAGAACCACTACGTTTGTCAACAAAGAATGCAGACTCACGCACCAGAACAAGTCAGTAAAGAACAATAGAGATTTTTGGACAAGAGAGAAATGCACAGGATAATTCTATGAGATCCCGACCCCGACGATGGAAATCCAACAAAATTGTGTCTTTGAATCATAGGATAAACTAAATAAGCCGTGGAGTAAGTACATCAACGGCGTAATCCAGATGTGGGATGCCCAAAATTAAGCTCATTGAGATTTTTTTGAAGAAATTACCGAGACGAATCATAAAGCGCCGTCTGGATCTGCCGCTTCTGCTCTATGTGCGGAATATTTTGAAGGAAGCAAAATTACTAAGAGGAATCTTGTGATGTCAATTAATGAGAGAGGACATCTGAAATCAAGTAAAATATTCACCTAATTGAGAATAGATTTCTCTAGAGAGCGTAGAAGGACGGAGACTGCGCTCTTGCACGAATCCCACGCCGCCCCCTCGGCTTCTGCCGTGTGCCGATCTCTGGCCGCCCGTAGCCGCCTTCCGCTCTATCTTTGGATCGGTCTCCGCCGCGCCCGGCCGCCCTCGCCCTCAAATTCTGCGCTAGTGAGCTTGTGGTCTGTGCGTCTCTCTCCGCACCGGCTTGCCCTTGCGGCGCTCGTGTCGCGCTCAGCCGCATCATTGCTCCGCGTCTTTGGCCGGTGCTTCCGGCTGCTTCTACCATTTGCTCCAGCGCGCCGCCTCGCCTTCGCCCATTTCGCGTCGCTCTGCGCCGCTCACGGCTTCGCGCTTCGCGTCGGGATAGAAGCCTGAGTGGGTACGGGTGCGTGTTTGATTTACGGGTTGGAGGTGGGAGGGGATGAGATCCGATTAGCATGGTTGGGGTACATTTGGTTTTTGTTTGGTTGGGTGTAGAATCCATTCTACACCCGAGGTGTAGAATAGCACTATATATATATATATATATATATATATATATATATATATATATATATATATATATATATATATATAGTGAGTAAATAAATTCTAGAAATAAATAAATAAATACTTAATTTATTACTTGACTTACCTTTGGTGCTCCTCCGTCGTGAAAAAGTGGGGTTGATTTGAATATCTTACGCTTTCACTCCCAAATTTTCTTACGTGTAAGCTCATTGCTTTCCTTGGCGGGTGTAGGCTTTACCCGCCAGACCTTTGTAGTGGTCTTTGATGGTGAAGGTGTTGGGGTTGATTGTTCCTTCCTTCTCCACACTTGTTTGGTAGGAGTGGCTTTGCTTTTTCTCTCTAAAACTTCTTACATTAGGAGCATCATCTTTCTTGGGAGCCGCCTTTTTCTTTGGCTCCCGGCTTTTGTTTTCTCAAAGTTTTGGCTAGTTGAGGGAGGTTCATGAACTTTTTGGGATCTATTACTATCTCCTCCAACTCTTGGGTGGTTGATCCGTACTTGATACGAATCATAGAACATTGCTCTTTGGCTTTCTTGGGCTTGACTTCGGGTTTCCTTTTACTGATTGGTTTAACGGTTTTGTAACCGTTAAAATGACACTGTACTGTTTCATCAGGGAGTTGGAACTTGATCCTTCCTGTTCCCACAGATATGGTGGCATTCGCTGTGTTTAGGAACGGTCTTCCCAAGAGTAATGACATGTTCTCATTTTCCCCCATATCCAGGACGACAAAATCCGTGGGGATGTAACTGTTCTTCACCCATACTAGAAGATCTTCTGCTATTCCTTCTGCTGTCTTGATGGATTGGTCTACCATTTGGAGTAGCATTTTGATGGGGGTGAGTGGCGAACATCTCATTGCATCACTTGTCTTCTTGGACTTGATGTTGACGCTTGCCCCCCAAATCACAGTAGGCTTTCTTGAAGATGTGCAGACCGATTGCACAAGTGATTGTTGGGTGCCCAGGATCTGCTTTCTTTGCAACAAATGGTGATTCTACAAAAACATCTGGGCAAATCTGACTTCAAGGGTTACCAATCCTCGTTGTCACCATGTTAAGCTTGTTTGATGAAGGTTTTGGCTTCTACCAAACCTTCTTTTGATTTAAAGCGAAATAGCGGATGACATTTGAGAAATTTGAGTTTCAATCATTTTATTAAAGCTAGATTGATTCTCAACAATGCAAGAGATAAATTTTCAAGTTTTGAACTAATGGATTCTAACATTTTATCATTATAAGATATTTTCTTGTTCGTAGATTCATTAATCTTAGCTTGACCATAGACTAAATCTTTCAAAGAAGGTTGGTTTGAGTTATAATTGGAATTATAATTGTAATTAAAACTATTACCTCCTTGTGGACGTCCTTGATTGTTCCACCTATTGTTATTATTATTATTGTTACCATTGTTGTTACCAGTTTGGAACCCATTGTTGATGAAGGCAAGCTCTTCACGAGTTTCGGGCGCTTGTTTCCCGAATGTCCAAGCTCTCCACGGACTTCACAAGTCATCAATGCTTCGGAGGTGGTAGAGTGTTGTTCATGACTTCCTTCTCTGGTAGCTTGATCTCTCAATCTTTTTGAGTAACAGTCCATCTTTGCAACTAGCATGTCCGTCTCCTTGACGTTGTGCATGCCTCTTTTTGTTGGGGCTCTGTCTTCTCCCCATGCTTGGTTCTCGATCATCTTCTCGATGAACGCTTCACTTTTTCAATAGTGAGGGGACAGAAATGCCCCTCCAAAGAAATGACATCAAGATGGCCCCTTACACCTAGGTGTAAGACCATTGTAGAAGTTTTGAAGTACGAGCCATGTCTCCATGCCATGATGTGGGCAGGCAAGGATGTATTCTTGCAGCCTCTCCCACGCTTCAGGAATTGGTTCATTTGGATTCTTCTGGAAATTGGAGATTCTTGCCCATGCGGGGCATTGGTTTTACCCATTGGGAAGAAACGCGTCACGAGGAACGCAATGGGAGCATTTGCTCAGTGTGCTGACTTGAGCTTTGTCTTTGTAAAACCATCGCCGCCTTCCCCACTAGGGAGAAAGGAAACAAAGGCGAGCTTGATGGCGTCAGGCTCCACGTCCTTGATGACAATGGTGTCACATAGCTCTAGGAAATTTTGAAGGTGTGCGTTGGCATCCTCGCTTGGCAATCCACAGAATGGATTGGCCTGTACCATCGTGATGAGGCCAGTGCGGATCTCAAAATTCTTGTCTCCAACGTTGATTGCTGGCCCAGTGGGGACATTGCCCACCGCTGGGGTTGAGTAGTCACGAGTGTCTTGGCCATGAGTGTTGATGAAGATGGTACGGTGATGATGGGTTCAACCTCCGGTGGATTAACGACAGGTGTAACGGTACGAGACCGTCTCTTTCTGATCAACGCCTCCGGATTGTCAACGAAGTTGTTCGGTAGGTTGCGACCGATCATATACTATCCCTGTTTTCATCCACAAATGTAAAAACAAAACAAAAGAGTTAACTTTTACAAAGACTACGGCTATCATTCATACATGTGGTTATGATCATCATATGCTAGCTTTATGATTTTTTTTTAGAAAACCATGCCTTCCCGGCAACGGCGCCCGAATGCTTGTTGATATTTCTTAACGACATTACGTAAATAGATAATAACCCATTTCCGTTAACGGCACCGAAAATGCTTATTGGCACTTCATAGTGCAATCTCTAAGAATAATATTCTCGGAGATCACGTTAAGAGATATCGGATGGTAGATGGATTCATGTGTTTACTTTAGTCAATCCGTAGCGCACGGATCTATCATTGTAGCATTTCACCCTGTGGTATTCGGGTATTGTGATTTATATTTTCCCAAGGGAAGGCGGGCTTGTGTGGTTAGCTAGCATAATGATGATGATGATCCACAATGTATTTATGAATAACCATTAGTCAATTGCGAGGGGTAAGAAGAATAGATATTCAGGATAGTGACAAACACACATAAGCTACTACACCACTAGGGAGAGAAAAAAGATAAAAGAGAATCTACAATGAGAAGGTGGTTCTAAATATTGCACATGGGTGAACTCTAGTTTAACATGTGAGGAGGCTAAATCATGATGGGATTACGATATGATGAGGAGATGCCCGCAGCCTAGTCCGCTAGCCGATGGACACTTTCGTAACTCCAACTCAACATCCGAACGTGGAGGAATACGATGGGCGGAACAGGTCGTCACCACCGCCCCCTACCTCACTACCGTGGGATGCCGACATTTTCGATGATTACTATAGACACGGACACCACGTCCCACGTATATAGAAAACTACCTAAATCCCCCCGGACTCCGACCCTACTGATTGACAAGCAAGGATAAAGGTAAACCCGAAGGTACACCAAACCATCATAATCTACATAAACCGACCACTCTCTAGCGAGTCGACACATGACGGTTAATTCTATAATTAGCCAAGTCCTATCTACTAATATGTCAACTAGATCATAGTTCACACATTAATAAGATAACATGAGGGTAACTATACTCTAGTTTGAACGCATTGCAATATGAATATAAAGACTTGAATATTGAAAGGAACTCCATAATAATATTAATATTACCAAAAGATCCTTCCAAGGAGACAAGCCCTCCTTGAAGCTCAACCTTGCTCAAAACTACAACTAGTACTAAGGAAAGTGAGTGAAGTGCTCAAGGGTGTGTGTGTTGTGTGTTTCGAAGGGGGGTGTGGCCTCTTATTTATAGGAGAATGAAAGTGGTTTTTGACGGGAGTTTTGGCGCCAAATCCCCGAAAAGCACCGCCATGCACCGCCTCGGCTCCTCGGCCGGACACGGAGACAAGGCACGGCGGGATCGGGCACGGGCCTGCGGCGGTCGGCCCAGTTTGGCTCGCCCAGCGCCCATCCTTCAGCGCGTGTGGGCTAGTGGCCCGATGTAGGTCGCCTTTCGGAGGTGTTTTAGGTCCGTTTTGCTTCGGTTCTGGGCCTGCCACGTTCCCCTTGGTCAAAGCGCATTTCCCGAGTTTGCACTTTACTCTTTATTTGGCGTACTCTCACTGTTTCTGTGTTTGTTCCTGCAAAAACAATTATTCTCGAATACAAGTGGAACTAGGTGAGTGGTAACCGTTTATTTGACATAAGTGTGTTCCATCTCTCTTAATTAGAGCTAAGTTGGCGGTATAAGATGTATCATAGTGACCGCCAACACTTAGCGACTATGGACTCGCTAGCGAGTTGATTTTCAACCCTCTCTCTCCTCCACGCAGGGGGCGCCAGCTGGGCTGAGCCGGCGACGTCGCCACCCCGTTGCGGACGCCCTAATAAGAGGACAGCTCCTACTCCTATTTCCTAAGAAACCAACGTTATGTGATTAGCCAATATCCATCCTCTGTCAAGATTTGATAACCAAGAAAGCACTGAAGTGATGGGAAGGTTACGGTTGTTCACATCTTCTTCCCATTAAAGACTAGAATAGGAGGCGGAGCAAAGTGATGGGAAGGTCTCCGTTGTTCACATCTTATCTCTATCTCTACATACAACATAAAACGGGTGAAAAGGAGGCCGCCTCTTCGTGCGGTAAAAAATTTCGCACGTCGGAGGTTACCCGTGCGATCGGTTCCCCACCACCGTAAAAAAACCACGTAAGGAAACCTAAACACATGAGGAAACAGCTCCCCGGAAGGACGACGGTGATCACGGCGCAACACCCCTCCTCGTGCGGTAATCTCCGTGATCGTGGCGCATGCCCCATCCGCGGTGATCGTGGTGCATGCCCCGGTCTAATAATATCCATCTATGCGTACCAATTCTCCTCTCCTCTTCTCCCGGTCTAATAATATCCGTCGGTGGTGGTCGTCGTGGAGCCGTCGTCCTCGCCTTTGTGCAACGTCGTCCTCGCCCCCACGTGCGACGCCACGATCACGGAGGTTATCTGCGTGTCTCCTCAGCACGTTTGCGTCTTCCGGCCGCTCCCGTCCCTCCGTACGCCGGGGCTTGTGCGAATTCACCTTCTGCCACCGCTGCGGCTACCCGCAGCCGGCATTCACGCAGATCTCCGTGGACTGCTGGGTGCTCCAAGCCTACAACCTGCAAAGACACTTGCGTGTGGTACTGGTAAGCACCGGATCTTGCCAAATCTCTCAAATCTTAGATATGATCGGCATGCTATGCTACTAACATCTAGGCACGCGCTGTGGATAGACCAATATGCTACTGGATAGGCTTTCGGGTTGCAATGGCTGTCTGATCTTGCAGTAGAGGATTTGGATTTCCGTTCTTCTATGATCTGAAGAATATAAGGGTCGTTTGGGTTTATTTTTTTTTTTTTCATGCATCGGTGTTCTTCTATACTATTTCCAAGAACTTGAGAAATAACAGCTCCTGTCAAGTAATTTTGCTGCGTTTATTTTCGATTGTTCTTCATGTTGAGTATATATTCAGCAGTTCTTGCCTCAAGTTTCAGACGGAAATCTCCCATGGGTATTGTTCATCATTGGACCTGTTCTCAAATTTGTGCATTGCAATGAAATTGGCCCATTGCTCCCTCTTGTTCGACTTGGACTAAGTTATGCGTCATGGATAAAATTTGCTCAACACCAAAAACATAAAATTTGCACAAAGGACTGAGTATTTTATAATTGCTTTGTAAAATTTTCTTGGACCGTATTTTAAAACATATATGATTTGGACAGGACAATTAGCATTGCTGCATATAACTATAGATTTGGGTCTCTGTTTCATGGTTGTTTGTTAGAGATTGTTGTTACCTCTACAAACAGGTATCTAGGTTCACATTTAGCTTACGACTTCACCAGATTGGGTTTGTCAAGAAAAGTTCAATTTTTCTGAGATCCAAATCATTTTGCCATGGTTGATTTGGTCAGGACGTTCATTTAGTAATGGAGTTTCTACGATTCTGTTTTTATGTGCTAATTTTGGGTTGACGCTAGACAAAGGACTGGGCTTTCGGTTGCAATTAACTAGAAGCTAAACTAGAGAACTGAACTAACCTTATGGCAAGTTACTACTCTGATCATCTCAATGTCGTGTTATTCTACTTCCCCTGACAAGATATTAATCATGCTATCTGACTGAGTTCAACATTCAGATCCTTAAGTGCCTTCAAAGATGGTGTCTGAAAGATGGTGCTTTAGAGTAACTGCTTTTGAAATAAAAGGCTACCTCATTAGATTATATATCGTAATATTGAGATGCTGATAAATATATTTGATGAAATTTTGGATGCTGGTTTTCACAATGGGGAATATTTATCAGTGCTGCATAGTGGCTTGAAATAATGCAGGTTATGATCTGTATTCCAGGTTTCAAATATCAGTGACTGCCCGTTCGTCTATGTCGAGTCCACTGCGCCGAGAATAGCCACCCCGACGCGTCCTACACCAAGTGGTGCTGGCTGCCGACACGCTGGCCGCTGCCATCTCCCCAGGTACGTTTCATATCTTTGACATGTTGCTTGCATTCTTTCCCATCGCTGGCAAATAAACAAGAAAGCAAAAAAAAAAAAACAAGTCATGGGTTGCATTATTTCACCCTTCACCTATAATACCACTGTCCACTGCCAAGTACCAATCAAATTCATTTGTCGAAAACAAAGAAAAATAACTTAAAAGAAGACTTTTATGCAGCTCAGCTAATTAGAACTACTCTGACTGGTTCCATGAAAAAAATGAAGCACTATCAGAATGCCAAGATATAGCTTGTAATGTTCCAATATTGACCCTCCTATTTATAATGCTATAAGATATAGAAGTCGCTAAATGTCTTGTAGTTTCTATTTGTTGTATTATTGACCAATCTGTACGTAGGAAATTGATTCGGTAAACCAAAGAGATTAAACAAAGATACAAGAAAATTCTCTCTTCTTCTTTTGTTACTCTCAAATGACTTAAAGTGCTAACAGTATCAAGTCTGCCCCCAGAGTCCATATGAGTTTGCAATATGCATTTTCATTATTCATTTTGCACAACCAGACACGCCAAATGTGTAGACAAACTTTTACTGATTGGCTTCTATGATTTGTTTCAAATGTAAATGAATCCTACGGTACGAAAAACTGCAACTTGTGATCCATGCTAATTGGGGGCAACTTTTCAGCTGTTGATGTAATATGAATTATATCTAACCTTTGTCAAACCGTGTTGCAGCTCCAAAGGTGAACATTTGAGCAGTAAGGAGCTACAACATCAATAGATAATTCTTGTGGCTCCAAAGGTGATCCCTGGTTTTAAATTCACAGTATATTATAGTTATCCCCCTAATTTTGAAACTAATTTAATGTGAGGAAATGCCTTGACAAAATCTGAAAACTAATTGACAGGTTGTATTGATGGGCACGCGTGGGCGAACTGGTGATCGGGTACCTTTTGGGGACCTTACAAATACAACCCATGAGTGTAGGTTTCAATTTTCTCATAATGTTCGTATGTTTGCAAATCATCACCAAACTTCCTTGAAGCTAATCATACCCTATTCACATTCGTGCGGCAAGCAGCAGATGGGGATCGCAATGTGCACAAGAGCCAGACAACTCGGAATAGCCATGGTCATGTTGAGACTACCCAATCAACAGGTATGGTGGTGTTGATTTTGTGTCACTTTAAAATCCAAAAATAGTGATCGGCTAATAAAAATTATTTATTATGATTGCGACTGTACTTAAGTCATGTTGAGACTCCGCAATCGATTTTGTTGCAAGGTTTAATAAGAGTTTACTATATTTAAAGTTGCAGATCGGAATACAACAGATGAAATGGATGAAAATAGTGATTGGCTCCACAGGCAGTCAACCTACAATAATGAAAGCTTGGATGTATTATCAGGTAGCTTATTTTAGTTTGTCGCAGTACTTATTTGTCGGTCCTGCGACCGTAAATGACATATCTTGATTACTTATTTGTAGAAGTTTCGCTACCTTTAACCAACACTGATGACGTGGATATCATGGACACTGATGAAGAAATCAGTATTGTCGATGAAACGGGTACATCTTATACATTGTTTATTAATTTGGTTAATTTTGTCTGTGTTATTTTGCCTGTGTTACATTTGTGCTTAGACACCGGCCTAAACTGCATTGATTAAAGTGTCATTCTATGTAGGTTCCGGATATGCACACAGTGCCATCAACCAGACTGTCACGTGTCCAAAGGAGCATAGGAATGCTCGTGACAGAGCAAGAAGAGCTGCAATGTCTCCTGGGACTTCTGAACAAGAGACGGCGTGAGATGTATGCAACACAAAAAATGCAAAGAATGCTCGCATTGAAGTTCCTTTGTATACTGATGATAGTTTAATTAAAACCACTGCTCAAGACGCGGGTAAGCCTTTTATAGAAATGTGGTATGGTTTTAATTAAACTACAATAAAGGCATTACACTAGACATTGTTATTTTAAAACTATATTATGATAATGTAATTGGATTTATCATATTTTCTTTATTATCAAACAAATGTTTAGACCAAACTTTTATTGTATATATAGGTGTCGTAAATGCATCCAGTTCCATCGATAATACTGTCATGTGTCCAAAAGAGCGTAAGCGTGAGCTAGAGAGAGCATGAAGGGCTGCAATGTCTCCTGGTCAAAAAGAGCTAATAAACAAGAGGCGACGTGACTTGTATGCGGCTCAAAATGCAACAAAAAGTGCATCTAGAAAACTGCAAATGACTCCACAAGAGAGGAAATTGAAGCGAAACGAGAGCCACAAAACCTACAAAAAGGATGGTCGAGAACACCGAGCCAACACTTTGCATCCAGACTCGATCGCCATGGAGAACCCTCACTGCAACCCTCAGCCTATTTTCCCTTCTCCACCTCATTCGTCTAAAGCATCTTTGCGTGATATGGAGATACCTGAATTTGGGGGCACACCTTGTTTACATCGTGCCGGGCTGTAGTTGAAGATCCGAAGCCGATACCCCTGAATTCGATGCGGCACATACCATACATAGGCATCGGGTGAACAATGGAGAGAGAAATGCCCTTATGTCCCGTCGCAATAAGGCTTTTGAATCAAATGTTGGAAGAATGATTAGAGGTTGTGCAAATGGAAATAGATGTGATGCGAACGACCTAACACCGTCGAGTGTGGTTCATAACGGTACATATATGTCGTCATTTTCAAATTCACTCTTCTATTCTAAAAACTCATGCCATTTTGGTATGTGCAGATGATGTCACAGAGGAATCTGGAGTTCCACCGCCTAATAATATCGCATGCACTCAAACACAGTCGTCTGTAGTTGATGGTACCGCTCCAATGCCTCAAAACGGTGCACAACCTGATATGCCAGACGATGTCGTCGAGGATGGTATTTTCTTTACTAAATTTTAGCAATTTTGCTTACCTTATATGCCATCATGTTCCTTGAGTCATGCATATATGTGCTTGTGCTGTGTACAGACTATGACGCGGATGTCATATTTGAGGAAGACATTGAAGAGGAGGACGCGGATGTCATATTTTGCTTATCCCGTAGCAACGCACGGGCATTTAACTAGTTCCCATTCAAGACTAGAATAGGAGACGGTGTCCACGGTTCTCTCACCTCTACTATAACTAGTGATGGCGGAGTACTCCCTTCGTAAGGACACTTTGCATTTCGCACGAAACGGGCTGGAGCTTAATCGAGGAAGGTACGACTCATCCCTATGTTACACGTACGCAAACCCTACCCCCTATGAGCATCGAATGAGCCGACAATCTTGAAGTTCATGCCTCATTGTCGACGGAGACGCCGCCTACCACTTAATGCGCAGCGTCGGAAAATCCTGAAATAAATCTAGGATAATGTGTCGCACCTAGGATTTGAACTCTGGGTAGGAGCCCCCAACCAATGGCCTTTACCATTGCGCTGTGAGCCCTTGACGTTTCCCTCTCTTTCTAGGTTTATATATTCTCATTCCATGTTATTAGGCCACTATAAATGATCCCTGCTTCGTATTAGGCTGAGTGCATTCATAGTGCTACACTGTCGTCTACGTTCTCACGTCACCAATCACTCATAGGCCTGCTTAGTTTGGGCTTCTTTTAACCGGGCATCAGGTAGCCCAATCTGCTCGCCTAACTGGCTTCAGAACTTGTTTTGCTGCTTCAGTTAATTTCAATGTCCCTAGCAATTTTAGGAAGATAAAGATCGATTGACAAACCATGCTTTTATGAGATAACATCTTGTCGTTGTGTGAAGGAACACTGCCCTTTCGTTTAATAATTTTTAATTACAAAGAAGATGATAGGACTTTTTTTACATTAACACGCTACAAAAGATCCAAACCAAATCGACAGCGATCAAGACTAGTGGGTTCAAAAGTTAACCCATTTTATGAATGGCAGACTACAGACCATATCCCAAGGCTTGAGATTTAAGCCCGCGTAACAATTCAGCTAGTGCGGCTGAACATAGTAAACTTGACAGAAAATATAATCTCAGAATACACATGTTTTGCCAATTTGCATGTTGCTGTCTTAGTGTCCATTAGTGACCAAACCTTGACTATGCTTTGGAAAAGGCTGCTATATATATATATAATAACTCCAAAGCTAGATATGCATCCGTGTCAAAATTGTCAGAGTTACAATGACTTGCACTACTTTGGCTTGATTACCCTGCCTACCTACATGATTGCAAGATTGCGGTGGTGACATTATTTATCGCTAGCAGTCTTCGTGAATCCCTGGCTAACGTGTTGGGTAAAAACAATATAAATAAAAGAAACAAAAGCTATAGATAGGGAATGCAGGTAATAAGAGACTAAAAAGCATAGGAACACGTGCGAACTGGACTCTTGCAGTGTCGCTAGCGTCGTAAATTTTCTCATCCTCTCTCTTTCTAATGTGTGTAATGGTCCTCCAAGCTGACGTATCAACAGTTGGAAATGCTCTTATACCATCAATTTTGATGGTTTTCTGAATTACATAATAAACGTAGACACTCACAACGCATTCACGCTCCTTGAGGGCACTCCCAATGAAACATTAATCATAGTGTATCCTCTTGATTATGTTCACACCTTAGCATTTTAGTGTCGTGGCAAAGGAGTTATTGAGGAGAGAGAGAGTATAAAACGAAGAAATCGTTTCTTCCTCAAGGAATGACACCTGCGCTCAGACCGATGCGCCCAGAAACGAGGAAAACTGCATTGGGCTGAAACTACCCGTTTCCATCGTCTCCTCTGCCCGCTGCCCAAGCAGCCGACGTGCCGCTGGCCGTCACTAGTACCGCGTTCGCCGTCGTCGTGCAATCTGCCACTGCCATAGGGAAGTGTCGAGGCCTGGGCGGACATGCCACCACTGCCCAGGTCTACGCAGGTCGCGTCCGCTCACCGGAGCCATGTCCGCTTCGCGCTGATTGTCCGCGTGTGCTTGCACTTGCATCCGCTCGCACGCCACATCTGCTCGCCGGAGCCCCATCCACTCGTAGGCCGCGTCTGCTCGTTGGAGCCGCGTTCACTACCTTGCTCACTGGTTGAAGCCGGTCTTCTCCTTTCATGCGTGGATGAGAGGAAACAAGAGAAGAGATCATCCAAGGAGCCACGCCTATCCAGCCATCACCCACTGCATGCCTCTTATTTCTTGGTGCCAAAATATAGGTTGCATCATACGAAGCAAATCACTCTTGAAACAATAACCACTCTAAGAAACAACCTTGCATGTCTATTGTTACTGTCAGTTTGTGTCGTGATCATATTTTTTTGAGGGATTCAGTGGGGAAATTTCCCCACTTAATCTTTTTCATTGATAAAAATAAAGGGTCAGTACAAGAGCACGAGTGGTGCTAAAAATAAACAACTTTGGAGCACCGCAGGCTCAAAAAAGAAAATAAAATACATCAGGGTATATTCTCCAACCACGATTTTAAAGGACCAACAAGTCCCGGCTTGGCCTTGATGCAGATCAAGCCAATTTGCTCCTTGAAGTGAGTCCTCCATCTAGCATAGGTGCAGGGTTTTCCATCGAAGATCAACTCATTCCTCAAACACCGAGATAGACCAACAGGCAGTTATGATAATTTCTCTGAAGAAAACTTGGTCGAATTCTATCCCGGCTTGAATTACCATGTCTAAAGGAGGCAAAGAAGGATCCCAATTTATACCAATAACAATCCAACAAGTTTGGCTGAAAGGACAAATCAAAGAACAGATGTTCTATGGTTTCATCTCCGGAGGAATTGCATATAGCGCAAGAGTAATTGGGAAGAAACATATTTTTCCTTTTGAGCATTCCTCTGGTATTTAGCCTATCTTTGAGCGGAAGAAGAATTTCTGTTTACCCAGCATTGGAGCCTGCCCACATCCATTTAAAAGAGGAGAGGCTTCTTCTTGACCCATCAAAATATTATAAGCCTTTTGGAGGAATAATGATTAGAGTTCCAGTTGTACCACCATTGATCCTTTTCATCTGGTCATAGTTCGAGAGAATTTAAAAAGTTCATCAAGCGCATCCAGCTTCCTCAAGTGCCCGACTAGAAAGAGGCAAGAAGAAATTTCTACCCAGCTCATTATTGACAAAGTAACTGAACGAGCACTTTTTCTTTTAGCAAAAGAATAAAGCCTTGGAAACTTGGCACTTAAACAAGAGTCACTCCACATATCTGACCAAAAAAGAAGAGAGATACCCGAGGTCTGTTTTGCAAGATGAGATTCTCCCGAAATCGTGGCACAATTTGAGTATATCCTTCCACCAAAAGGATCCAATTGCTCTTCTTGCATGAGGTGGAGTATTATGGTTGGCATATAATTTGCTCCAAGTCAGATTAACCCAGGGGATGTCGGCATGATTGAAGAATTTGTCAAGAAACTTCATAAGTAAAGCTTTATTCTGGGTTTCAATGTCAATGATACCTAATCCACCTTCCTCCTTGGATCTGCAGGCAGGAGTCCAAGCTGCAAGACATTTACCTTTCCTATTGATGTCTTCTCCACTCCAAAGCCCATGTTTCCTGTATCTATCCACTTGAATTATAACAGGTGGAGGAAAGAGTAGAGTACACATAAAATAGGTAGGAATTACTGATAGAACCGAATTCACCATAATAAGTTTGCCAGGGTATGATAGCATCTTACTGAACCCAAGTGTTCTTGCTTCAATTCTCTAAATGATTGGTGCAAAATCTTCAGCAGCAGGTTTGTAGGTACTCAAAGGAAGACCCAAATAAGTAAAAGGCATTGTTTCAGTTGTGCAACCAAAAGTTCTTGACAGATGAGATAGTTTCTCCCCCACCGACATTGATTGGTACCATAAAGGATTTTTTAAAATTAACATGTAATCCAGTTGAGTCAGAAAAGGATCTCAACAAACATTTCGAGGGTGTACAAGACATTTGTATCGCCAGGGGAGGACTAAGAGGGTATCATCAAAGATACTGAAATTATAGGATAATCAAATCCAAAATTATCACTGATTGGATGCTTAATCAAACCCATCCCCCATGCTTTGTTGATGATGGATTGCAAAAGATCAGCAGCCAAGGCAAAAAGAAGAGGAGAAAGAGGATCTCCTTGCCTAACCCCTCTTAGACATTTGAACACTTTTCCTGGAACTCCATTAAGCAAGACGTAAGAGGTGCCCGAATTAAGGATCCTTCCTATCCACCGAATCCATTTATCGTGGAAACCTTTAAACTTCATTATGTTCAGGATACATTGATGCTCCACTTTATCAAAGCCCTTCTCAAAATCCAATTTCAGGATAACTATTTCTTTCTTTGAATGATGGCAAATATGCAAGTAAAACCGATATGCCCAAGCTAAACAAATCTGAATAGTTCTACCCCTTATGAAACCATAATTGATTGACATGAACTAAAGATGTGATAACATTCTGCAGCCTACCGTAAAAGAATTTTAGTCGACATTTGAGGGAGTAATTAAGCAAGAAAAATTGGTCTATAATCATCAACTTTGATAGGGTTGGATTTCTTTGGAATCGAGTGATAAAAGAATCATTCAAACACCGAATATCCATGTCCGTACGCCAGAAATCCTTTAGGAATCTTGTGAAATCTTCTTTAATGATGGACCAACATTTTTTTAATAAAGAATCCATTAAATCCATCCGGGCGGGAGCATGATTGATAGGAAGTGCTTTGATTACTTTGCTTCGATCTCTACATCCGTGAAGTCGCTGCCAAGTGTGTGAGTTCATCTTCACGAGCTCAATGAAACTGCTTAAGTCATAAGAGATCCCATTAAAATCGACACCCCCATTCTAGCTTTATAAGAGGTCCACAAGAGGGCACTTTTCTCGACTATGATCACTTATTAAAACCTCATCTTCATTTAATAAGCTACCAATATGCCTTTTGATGTTGCTATGTGAAGTCGTGTGGCATCAAAGAAGGCAATATTTTCATCACCCAAAGTTACCCATCTAATGCTGTTTCTTTGTTTCCGATAGGTTCTTTTATCCTCAAGGAGCTTGAGAGATGAGTTTTGACCGGATTTCTAAGAGATTTCTCTAGGCCATTCAAAGGTCTTTGATCTTCAAGACCATCCAAGAGAAGGAGAACCCAATTACAATTGTGGATAAGCTTGTTCAGATTTGAAAGATTTTTACTCCACTTTCTCAAACCAGCTCTTACTTGTTTGAATTTCCCGTAAAGTGTTTTGGCTGCATTTGCAAAAAAAAAAAAAAAGTGAATTCCAGTTGTAAATCTATCGCCTCTCGAAGCCCGGATGATTGGCCCAAAAATTTTCAAACCTGAATTTGTTGCCTCTTGGAATCTTACTTATATTAATCACAAAAGGGAATATGATCTCAAACAGGTTTGCCAAGAGGTTGAACTGTTGTGGTTGGATAAGAAAGGCCCCAACTATCGAGACAAAGACCCACCCAATTTAAGTAGCGAGGATCGATTGCATATTGCTCCAAGTGTACTTGCCTCCCACTAAATGGAACATCTGATAAATTTAGGTCTGAAATAGTATCATTGAACAACTTGCATTTCGATTGATTTCCACCGGGTTTATTTTTGTCTTCTTGGCTTTGATATAAATTAAAATCTCCAGGTTAAAAATCCAATCATCAAAATCAAGTATCTAAATTTAAAAGCCGGTGATGAATGCCATTTTCCCGCTTGAGTGAGAGGGGCCATAAATGTTGGAGAGATGGAAAGAGCTTTATCAAGAAGACAAGTGACTTTTAGAGTGATTGCAAAGGAATTACAGTCCACCATCGAGCAATTATAAAGGTTACTATTCCGGACACATAGCAAACCACCAAAAGCACCCACCGATGGAAAAAAGGCATAATTATCCAAATGCTTAGGACAAAAATTTCTAAGGTATCTCAAATCAAATGAGTCTCTTTTTAGTTTCACGCAAACAAATCAAGTTACTAGAACTCTCTTTGATCTTATCCCCGATTGCATCCCATTTTTCTTGTGAATTTATCCCTCTTACATTCCAAGTTAGGATGGTATGAAATCTGTTGTTAATCAATAGAAACCAAATGAAGAGAAGAAATGAGGACCTTATCACACGCTGATTGTCCATCAACAAATCCCCAGGGAAAGGAGAAACACAACTCAACAGATAAAATGTGGGATATAAAGGAAAACACAGATGATTAACTTAGATAAAGTAACCTTGTTCACAAACTTGATCCCAACCTTAAGCCAAACTACTGATCCAGAAACATCAAAGGTTCTCAACACACTAAGCAAAATGAACTTATTAAACCCGCAAGACGCAGTTTGGGTACCGCATTAATCGGACTGAAAACTACTAAGGATATGACTAGCAACGCCATCAGGAAGCACGTTGCACCAAAGACCAACTCCTTCTTTAGTCGATATCCACATTGTTGTCCTTCTCTAAGATGGCGGCCGTTGGTATTTATTAAGTGCAAAAGAATATAAAGGGTTCATAGCGCCTGAATATATATATACCATTGTAGCTTTTACCCGAGTATTCCGTATATCGTTATTTATATTTTCCACAGGGGAAGCAAGGGTAAAGACTATGATAAATCAAAATCATGTATCTACTAACTTAATATACCAACTAAACTAAAGTGAGGGGGTAAATAATGTATATGATATAAATGATAATTAATAGCACTTAACCAGAGAATATTATAATATAGAATAGATAGCTAAGTCGAGAGGACAACGGGAGAGATCTAGGTTCCTGAATACTTCTCTAGTACTTTGGTTCTTGAGTAACTAAGGCATGAAAAGGTATAGCGATCATAAAAAGAACACTTCGGGACATCAGAACACTAGCCGCGGAAAGGGATGAGAAGGGGCTAGGAAGCTCCGACTACGGTCCTACACTACCAATCGAACGTGGTGGAATACGCCGGGCCGTTAGGGCTGTCACCACCTAGGGCTACCACAACTATCCGTGGGGGCCGGTGCAATCTAAGGTAACCTCTAGTCTAGACACCATGTCCACACTATTAATTACTACTCTAATCATCATGAATAACCGAGCACTCAATACGGCGAAGATCCTATGCAATTATATAACAACTATATTCTAATCAATAACATGAAAGGCATAAAAGTACTAGAAAAGATAGATCTAATTATGGCATAAAGTCTAATAGAGTTGAGATACAAAGATATACCGTAATCAAGACTTCTCCAGAACCGAACGCAGTTCCGCTCTCCCTAACTCTCTACTAGATCTATTCTATTACATTGTAGCTGTCTAATCTAATTCTCCAGGCGTCGTGCCTCCATCTGATGAGATATGTATCAGATGATCTGAGATGATTGAAGCCAGGGGCCTGGGGGCTTGCTTATATATGGGTCTTCTTATGTCTCTTCAGCTTCAGCAAGCAATATGGTACTAATCTTCATGGGCCTTGACAATGAACGATGACCATTGGATCAAACCGACATTATCACGACCCGGTTTAGATTGCGTCTTAGAGGCGGTGGAGGAAGCTTCCCGAGACGAGGGGACTTGGCCGCCAAGCCGGGCCGATCGGCCCCGGTTATTGAGCGATCAGCCCGGGGTGGGTCCCACCACAGGCCCCCCGATGCGTCGTGGCTTCGGAGTCTTCTAGATGATGTTTTCTTGGGTGTTAAGTTTCGTTCACGCCGGGTGTAATCCGGAGCCTTCTAGACTTGTTTCGAGTTGGATTGCGTTACGAATTCTACCGTTTTCTGTTAAGTCCCCGCAAATCACAACTTTACCAAAACTCATGGAAATCATTAGTATAAACCCCTAATAAGGTTATCTAATTATATCTTAGTCCTTTTCCATGTTTAGTTGACAATTAAAAGTATACGTTAACATGTGTCAACAGCGGCAGAGACAACCGCAGGTTGAATCTGAAGGAAACCTGAGGCTATGCCACGCACAGCGTCTTCATTGAGGACGGGTGCCACCTGAGTCTTCTCAGCAGGGATCATAGCCAGGGGTGTGGGGTTCTCCAAGTCCTTCTCCATCTGTATGCCTGGTGCTGCAGGAGCTTTCTTGCCATCATTCTTTGCAGCTTGCCTCTTGCTACGACGCAGAACTTGTCATCAAGTTGCTTTGAAAGCTTCCTGGCCCTCCTCTTCCTCGGGGTGAAGGCTCCAGGCATGATTTCCATCAAATCATCTTCATCAAGGCTGATGGGGTCCTTGATCTGGGGAGGAAGGAGACGAATGAGATGAATAAGAGTCCAAGGATCATCAAAATAAGATGGGACTATGATATTCAGATCAATATGCAACAAGGATAAACCAAAGAAAATACTTGACTGTGGAACTTTTGTCAGGAAGCACCATACCTCTTTGGGAATGACCTCAGAAAGGGATTTTGGCTTCTCTGGAGGCTGAGGGAAGAGCACCCTTGCAACATTAGAGGAACCACTACCACCAACAACAATGGTGGAGCTCAACTTGAAACCAGAGCCAGCATTCTCATCTGACACTATTGCTACCTGATTCTTTGGATCTTCAGCAGACACATCAGGAATCTTCTTGGCATCAGGATCCCTTGGAAGATGAGGCTCAACAGGACCACTACACCAGAGACAACAGAACCTGGAGTAATATGATTGACTAAAACAGTGAAAGAAGCTGTTGAACCAGTCCTAGGTGCAGGAGAGGGAACAAATCTGTCAGAGAATTGCTGAAATGGGATCTCACCTGGGGCAGGAATGTCCTCAACAACAGTACCCTTACCAAAGACCCGCATTAGAACCATCTCGGTACCATCAACCACAGCATCCTCATCAACTCCCATCTAGTACAAATCTTTATCATGCACACCATGAGGTTCACCACCACACGTCTGATTCAGGTCAATGTTGTTGGAACCCATGGGGCTGCGTTGAATCTGGCAAAGGACAGGGGCCCATCCAACCCGAGGAGCTTGAGGAGGAACTGGGTGGAAAGGACCATGCGTAACATATGCTTCCTCATCTGGTAACTCAACCAAATTGTTTAGCTTCAATAGAAACACTACAGCGGTCCAAGATCTACCCCTAGTTGGCAAGCCAAGCATTGACCTTAACAGTGTCAGGATCTTCACTGGATCATTGAGGTACACTTTACGAATAATACGAGCCGGGCTACTAGAGGGATGCACGTGGGTCAAAATACCAAAACCAGTCTGATGGTAGCAATGTTCCTCATGCTACGTAAATCCTCATTGAACCCTAACAGCATGATCCGAGGCTTCTCTATCAAGATCAAATGCTCTAGCATTATCGATTCATCATGCTTAACAAAATACATCGATAATCCCCACTAAACCGGAAGACGGGGCCAAGAAACCTTTCTCTTTCCAATGCGCTAGCAAATCGATGTAGGCCTGACCTAAAAGCGCAAGGGTAAACTCCAAGAACATGAACTTGATGTACCTCAAGGAACCAGGAGCGGAGAGCTTGAGCCATCGGATCGAACTCTTCGCCAAGAATAGCGGAGTCATCTTTACTATCGCCATGTCTTCATTCTTTGGCGTGTAGCAGCCCGGCAACAAAAAAAATTCCTACCGGAGGGGGTGGACGATCAACAAGCTGGAAGCCCCTGGGCAGGTGAGGAACAGGATCCACGGCGAAGTTCGCCATCGGAGTCGCCGAGGTAGAGGGTTTTCTCAGGGTTTGCACTGTAGATGAGTTTGGGGACGGCGTGATTGGAGGAGGAATCGAGATTTTTCTGTTGAGCATTTATACCGAGACCCTTCGTGATATTACGTTTGTTATCAGCCGAAACAGAAACCGGCCGATAAATCCGCCGCCTTACTCGAGATTTCCCAAAACATTGGGCCTACTTGTGTCCATAGTTGAAGCAAGCATGGCAACGGATCTGAGATGCACAGGATTCGCTAGAATGACCATGGGCGACACTTGCCACAAAAGACTAGGGTCGGCCCAGATTTTTCGTGAGTCACTTTCCTTAGTGGGCTTTGAGGGTGATTTCAAATTTGAATTGAATCCACGATCTTGATGGCGTTAGCACCAGTCAAGATGGCCAAAGAACTCTCCACTTTTTTTGCACCTCTGAGAGAATTTGAATTGGGAAAGGAGGTAGCACCAAATTTACTATAAAAGATAATGGGTTTGGTAAAATGATCATAGTAATCGAGAAAGGGTACTGAATTCTCTGAAAGACACCCTTTCTTTGGAACCCGACTACTGATTTAACAACATCCACAAAGGATTTTTTGAAGGCATTGGCCTTGGGAGGATTTGGATTACCCACAGTAGTCCAAGAATCCAACTCTAAATTATTCCAAATAACAAATTCCCTCTTCCAATTTGGGCCCCCATCGCCCCAAAGAGAGAAAAAAACACGAGAAATTTTTGCGGGGAGTAGCTTTTCAATTTGTAAATATAAATGCCCACTTGTTTGCACGAGACAGAGAATTTGAACATCCATTCTGACAGATGCAAAACTTGAAATTCAGAAGCACAACCTCCTAAACAGGCTTGAAGAATGAGACTTACTGATTCTGGATTGAGCCGAATTGCCGATCTTGCAAAACTTGCCACCAGATGGAATCCTGTCCGAGAACCCGGCAGCGTGACAAACTCTACGCTTCAGATTACGATTCACCAACTTCGGAGATCAAGCCCCGGATCAAAGCACGGTCGGAGAGGCCCACCATACTTCGCGATCGAACACGATCAAAAACAGACATTTTTCAACGGAGGGAGGAGGAGGAACGGGGGAGGAGGAGGAGGTGGCGGAGGTTGCTGACCATTGATTGTGCTTCTCCAATGATACGTCAGCCAAGAAAATCTATCGTGATCAGATTGACTAACCAATAGTAGTGATATTATGTATTAACAACGTTGTTATTCCATTGCTTTTTTTTTAATCTGAGTTTATCTTCATTACTCATCTGCGAACAAATCGTTAGCAATGACCACAACTACATTTTCAGGCAGAGAGGTAGTGATCACCTCTTCACCCTCATTACACACATGACCCAGAGCGGCCAACTCATTAGCGGCCCTATTACAGTCTCTACCAAACAAACTCGATCACACTCAAATTGAAAAAAATTGAAACTAATAAAGACTTTACTCCTCGATCAGATGACCTACAACCGAGTCATAGTAGGAGCTGGACTTGATTTCCCTTCACCACCTCCTGAGCATTGGTCTCAATAATAATACGATCAATTCACTGCCAACTGTATCCCTTGCAGGCATGCTTTAAGTTCGGCTTGAAAAGGATTAAGTAAATGATTTAACTTTTCCTCTTCCAGTGATCACCACATCTGCATCGCGATCTCTGATGAGAACACCCCATCTTGCTGCCCTGGTCATCGTAGTTCATTGATCTTCAGCGTATCCAATGGTGGTCTAGACAATCGGACAGGGTTGCACCTCGGCTTTGTAGAAGGCACGCTATTGGTCAAGTGCATCTCCTTGACATAGGGTATTGGTCAAGTGGATCTCCTTGACATAGAGCTCCACACCTCTCACACGAATCTGTGTGGCACTCGGAAAATGTTCTCGGTAAAAGAAAAAGATCGGCAAAGGGTCTTTGTCGGGTGGCTTTGTCGAGTGTCGAAAAACACTTTGTAGATCGTGAGAAATGACCAAAATAAACTTTCTAGATGTTGAGAAGTTATGAAACTTTATAGTTGAAAACTTTTTTTGAACTCGTTTAGGGTGTCAAAAATGATTTAAAAACAGTTTTGCCGAGTGTAAAGAAAAAGACACTTGGCAAAGACCAAAGCAGTCTTTGCCGAGTGTTTTTTTTTTGTGTGTTTTTTAGTTGGTACTTGGCACCCGAAAAAATGCACTCAGCAAATACAAAAACACTAGGCAAAATCTAGATTCCGGTAGTGAAAGGGCGATGATCATTAGGAGCTTCTTCTATTCCCTGGCCTTCAAAATGAATTCAACTGCTCTAGTTGTTGTTCCATTGCTAGTTTCATTTGGACCCACAAAATACGGAGAAGATTCTCTATATTTTCCTAAATGTTAGGAATAGAGATTTTGATACAAACACCCGACAACTTTTTCAAATGGTTTTTAGTTTTAGCAAAGTTTGACAAATGGAGTAGACATCTTTGATTTTTGGCAAAAATGTTCAAAACACCTCTCCAACAGTTTGACAAATGATTTGGCAAAATATATCAACTTGGAAAAACTCTTCCTCACCGCGCATATATAAAGTTCTCTCCCTGTTTGCATGTAGTATATTGTCTTCTTTTTTTTTTTTTTGCCAAGCTAAATTTCTAAAACTATTGAAGAACAACTATTTGCCACTTGACATATATTCTTGTGACTTGGCAAATCACAAGTTTTGTCAAGTACATTTTGCAAAACTCTTGGAGATACTCTAACTATTGAAAACGATAATAGATCAAGGTCTCTGTTCATTTTATTTGCTTAACATAACCAACGAATTACCAAATGGTTTTAAAGAATTTATTAGTTTAACCTCTAGAACTGTTTCTCGAAAAAGAACGGTTGTAATCAGCTCAATCATTCATGCCTGCCCTGTTCAAGGAAAATGATGGTCAGCCAAAGAGAGCATGGCATGCAACTGTAAAACCACCCACGGAGTTGTATATATATATATCAGCCAAGGCCACCATTTTCAGCCAGAAACACCAGATCGAATCTAGTACTAAACCAGAACAATTTGGTGCGCTAGTAGGAAACATGGGTCATGTGAATGTAGTATACCAGCTCCTGCAAGCATCTCTTGCGCAACGGCTACTGCTGCTCGTCCCTCTCCTCCTAACGCTCCTGCTGCACTTCGCCTCCCGAACCCGTCGTGGCAGAAACGAAAACCAGAAGGGAACGAAGCATGTCCCGCCTCCTTCGCCTCCTGGCCTGCCCATCATAGGCCACCTGCACCTCGTCGGCGACCTCCCGCACATCTCGCTCCGCGGCCTTGCCGCCAAGCACGGCGGCCTCATGCTCCTCCGCTTCGGCACCGTGCCAAACCTCGTCGTGTCGTCGGCGCGCGCAGCTCGGCTGATCATGCAAACACATGACCATGCCTTCGCCTCACGACCGGCTTCCAAGGTCTTCGATACCCTCGCCTATGGGTCATCTGATATTGCCTTCTCCCCCTACGGCGATCACTGGCGTCAGCTTAGGAGGCTCGTTACCACGCACCTCTTCACCGTCAAGAAAGTGAACTCCTACCGGCTCTCGCGCCAAGAGGAGGTAATTTTCAGAATACCAACACGAGTTCTTTTAGATGAAGGAAGCTTTATTCAATAATAAAGAGGAGACCCGGCCTTATAACAGAGGACGGGTTATTTATTTATATACGTGTGTCTAACATGAATATCCTCATCCGTGCATATATAGGTGCGCCTAGTGATCAAGAAGATCCAGGAGGCGGCAGCTGCGAGGAAGGAGGTGGACATCAGCGAAATGATGAACACGTTCGCCAACGATATCGTGTGCCGCGCTGTTTCAGGCAAGTTCTCCAGGGTTGAAGGGCGGAACAAGCTCTTCCGGGAGCTGATCCAGATGAATACTGTTCTGTTTGGAGGGTTCAGCCTGGAAGACAACTTCCCAGGGCTAGCGAACGTGTTAGCTTTGCTCACCGGGTGGTTTCTAAGCAACAAGGCTGACGAGGCACACAAGAGATGGGATGATTTGCTAGAAACGATAGTAAGCGACCACGAGAGACGAAGAAGGTCTCACCAAGGGCATGGTGGTGGTGTTGATCAAGAGGAGACTAACTTCATCGATGTGTTGCTCTCAGTTCAGAAAGAGTACGGCATCACCAGAGATCATGTCAAGGCCATCTTGATGGTTAGGGAGTTACAAATATATTTCCCAACAATTAACTTCCATTTGTTTCATCTATAAAACAGATAGTACATATAGATAATACAACTAATAATGTTTTGGACATCCAGGACATGTTCTCTGCGGGAACGGAGACTTCATCAATAGTTCTAGAACTCGCCATGGCGGAGCTTATGCGCCACCCTCAGCTGATGAGCAAGCTACAAGCCGAGGTGCGGAGGAACGCACCCAAAGGGCAAGAGATGGTTGAGCAAGATAACCTGGCTAGCATGCCATACCTAAGAGCAGTGGTGAAAGAGACGCTGAGGCTGCACCCACCGGCACCACTCCTGCTCCCTCGCCTCTCGATGGTGGACTGTGACGTGGATGGCTATAGAATCCCCTCAGGAACACGAGTCATCGTCAACGAATGGGCCATCAGTAGGGATCCCGAGTCCTGGGGGGAGAGCGCGGAGGAGTTCATGCCTGAGAGGTTCATGGACGCTGCCGCCATCGACATGAGGGGAAACGACTTCCAGTTCGTGCCGTTCGGCGCCGGCCGGAGGATCTGCCCGGGCCTCAACTTTGGCCTGGCTACTGTTGAGATTATGTTGGCAAATCTCGTCTACTGTTTTGACTGGGGTCTGCCCGGTGGCATGAAGAAGGAGGACATTGATATGACGGAGGTGTTTGGATTGTCAGTCCGTCGAAAGGAGAAGCTCATCCTGCTTCCGGAACCACACGCGTGCACATGGAGTTGTGCTTGCCCCTGATGACTGAATGATCCATACATAATGTGTGGAAGATGTGGTTTCTGCCACATATACGAACGCATATATGTATTTTGTAACGGCAGCAGCTGCGCCTAGGATGGGTGCTTTATTTACTAAGTACATGTACAATAATATGTGGTATAATAATGGCAAAAATAAAGAATTATGTGAAATGAGTTATTGAACATTTTTTTATTTTTGACAACAAACAAAAGATTTCATTCATAAGTTAACAGCAAGATGTTGTTAGAACCATGAATGGTTACATAACGGAGTGCATCCGAAGCGGGCACCCATAAGCATGGCTGGATTAGTACATAGTCCGGAGAAATCTATTTGATTGGCTTGTAAAAAAAAGGAACTTTGTCTTCCTAACAGATCCGCCATTTGATTATTCTCTTTTCTGATCCTATGCACCGATGTTCTTATACCTGCCATGAGAGAGCGCCGCGACTTGGGTGTAAGGCTTGATTCGCCAATCCGATTGGATTGGAACGATCATCGCCGTTGATGAAGTTGACTAGCAACCTGTTATCTGCAAGAAGACTTGCATTTGAATGTTCATTATCTTAAGAATGAAAGCAGCCAAGGCAAGGCTCGTTGATTCCGCCATGATCACCGAAGAGGCCCCCTGCATAGATGCCTTCACAAACATGCTGGCGTAGGAGTTGTATCTGTATTGACAATGAAAATGCCTAGTCCCGCTTGTCTTTGGCCGGCTCTAGGCCCATCCGGGGAGATAGAGGCGTCTGAATAGCATCGCGCACCCAGCAAAGAAGCGGGGAATTCAACAAGATATCTGTTTGTCGTAGTCTGCTGTTGGATTGCATTCAGATGGCTAACTTGGAGAGGGCCAACCTATTGTTGGTAAACCGTGCCAAAACCCGCAGGTAGAGAAGTATTACCTTGCGGCTGGGGCATCTATTGAGCTTGGTTGAGCAGTGTTGTTGTGGCCATTTGTGCTGATTGAATCTGGACCTGTTCACCGAGTGCCTGGAAATGTGTCTGCATCTGTGCTTCAGCTGATTTATGTACCTGAGAAGAGGTCCACATTTTCCTTTGAAACCTGTTGTCATTATGCGCTTTCTAGATATACCACAGTGTAAACAGAGTTATACAAAGAGTAGTATTTGATGGGTTAGGTGTAATCAAGAGAGGTAGAGCTATTTGAACACCATCCTCTAAAAAGGTAATAGTATGAGTTGGGAGGGGAGGGTTGGCAGTGGCCCATACCTGAGAAGACAGCTCACATTTGAAAAATAAATGATTATCATCTTCAATAGCACCACAGTATGAACAATGTTGGTTAATATGGGCAGAGAATCTACCTACTCATTCTCCCGTGGCAAGAGCTCTACGAATGAGCCTCCAAGCAAAAGTTTTAAGGAGATGAGGGATTATTTTGCTTTTCCAAACCTTTTTCAAGATGAGGTTTGCATCATGGGAAATGCTCCTTGAGCCCTGAATAGGAAGACTGTGGTTTTCTTGAGAGGCTAAGTGTGTGTAGATGGCTTTGGTAGTACACATACCAGTTGTGGCAGGAATCCATCTAAGGATGTCCTGTTGTTCAGGGTGCACAAGTTGAGTGGCTTCTATAGCTTGGACCGCTTGTTGTGAGAAGGTGGTTGCTAGCAGGTTGTGATTCCAAGTATGTGTGTCAGGTAGCCAATGGTCAACAACAGTGGATGGCAGGGGGTTGTTGGTGACAGAAAGGAGAAGGTGTTGAACATTGAAGTTTGTGTACAATATGTGCATAGAACCGTCAGTGTAAAAGGCTAATAATATAGTGCATTTCTACTGGGGCAAAAAGATATACGCCAATACAAAACTATTCACACTAGCGGCAATCTTACATGACCTGCTCTTATAAACCGTCTTCAATTTTAATTTCACAAAGGTCCAGATAAGTATTACACTCTACCAAGCTTCATATTTGAATCTGATGGCACCATTATATAGAGTAAACTTCTCCACTACTTATATCTTTGCCGGTGTAGTTAACAAGTTAACACTAGCGAGGACATGCCAAGAGTATCTATATATCCATGGTTCTGTAATTGAACTAGGCAACTAGCTGTCAGGTGTGTGGAAATAGGGTGCCTAATGACAACACTGAAAACCGCACAAAGCCCACAACCAAGCCAAACACCAAGCCCAACCTTATGCAAAGCATAAAGAAGCTTGGCCCAAATAATGTGGCCAAGGGCCCACTACGAAGCGCCTCGGCATGGGTGTAACATCCTTATGTTAATAAGTAATTAAAATTTTGATCATGTCATCATTGCATTGCAAAGCATGCTTTTAGGATAACTTTGTTATGCATTAAATTAAAATAAGTTTATTTATTTAGAAATTGTTTGTGTATAGGGGTTAGAGTGATTTTATTTTGATCATATGTTTTTTTTGATCCTAAGTATGTGGCTGGGTGATTGTTTTTATATTTATGAATTGATGGTTTGAAATTTGATCAAATTCTATTTTGAATTGGATTTCGAAAAACCCTAGTTTCAAACCCTAGATTTACCCCCTTTCCGTTATTTCAAAAATCCAAGCAAAATTTGCAAAAATTTCCAAAAGCCAAGTTGTAGATCTTGTTTTGATGTACAAAAGATATGTACAAAGTTTTTAAAGTTTTTAAATAAATTTGAAAGTAATTTTGAATTCAAAATTTGTCCCTTTTGACCCCATTTCAAAAAGTCATATTTAGATGCTTTGAATTTGAAAATCTTCCAATTGTGAAAATTGTAGATCTTGAAAATTAGGTCAAGTTGCTTTTTGGAGTTTTTCGAGTTCAGTTCAAATTTGGGGAGAATTTGACAAATTTTAGAAAGTTAGGGTTTTGGGTGCTACAATGGCATGGCTGCCCATGCCGGCCATCGCTGCCGCCGTGCCGCCGCCGTGGGCGCCTCGGCGTCTTCGTGAGCCCCCGCGTTGGCCACCACCTGCGCGTCTTCGCGGCGTCTCCCTCCACCCGTCCATCCCTCCTTTGCCCTATAAAACCGCGGCCGACGCCAAGCCGTCTTTTTCTTTCTCCTCCACGCCGCCGGAAACCGCCTCCGCCCCTTTCTTTTGCCGCCGCCGCCGAGGCTCCAATCCATCAATTTGACCTTGCCATCGTGTTTGCAACCGTTCTTTGCGCGCCGTTCGAGCTAACTTCGCATCGTCCCAAACCCACCGAAGCGCCGCACGCCGCCGTCTTCCTCGCGCCGCGGCAGCCGCGCCGCCACCTCCACCGTCGTCGATGCCGCTTACGGTGAGCAACAAGGCCAACCGGCCTAGCGCTTTAGAGTCGCCGAGGGCGTGGTCATGATGCGCCCGATGGTTTTGTGTTTTCACCTCGTGAGCCACCGGAACGCCAGCGTTGCCACCACCGGGAGAGCCCCAAGCTGTCGCCGTCACCGCGCGTCCGCCCACTTCCGTTCGGTTTCCGATCCAACCATCTTGTCAATCAAACCCGCGGTGAGCCTCCCGGTCACAAATATGTCTTTGTTGGTCCGCTGACGCGGCCGTGAGTCGCCGAACGCATTTTGCCGCCAACGAGTCGACGTTGCCGCCCGCCACGCAAGAGCGCGAAAGTTGGTTAGAGGGTCGGATTGGTTCGATTAAGCGAAGGGAAGTGACGCCCAGGTGTGCCGGGAGGTTTTGCCGCAGTTTCCCGACTTCGCCGGAGAGGGCCCCGGGAGCCGCGACGCCGCTGCCGCCGCCGAAATCCGCCATCGCCGCCGGCGATGGTGCCGCGATGCTTTAGGTTCAAGTTTGGGGTGCCATGAGATGCGCGGGGTCGTGGGAGCACGCGCCGCAGCTCACGCCGAGAGGTCGCCACGCGCGAGGATCGGCCGGCCGCCGCCGCCGCCGGCGTGGTCAGCGCGGGCTGGCTTCTTGGGCCAGCCTGCTCAAGGCCTTGGGGCCGCCTTATTGGTCGGGGGCGAAGCAGGCTGAATCGCCCAATGGCCGTTTCTTTTAAATTTCGCTTTCCGCTTTTTCTTTATGAATGAATAGTATCTGATTTTGTTATTTTCATATAAATTCAAATAGTGTTTCTAAAATTTTTGAAAATTTTTTTGTAGAGCCTTCCCATGAGTATGTGTATCCATGAAAATTTGAAACTTTGATTTTGAGTAGTTCTTGCATGATTTAAAAATACAATCTTTAATTGAAAAATGCATCTTCTATGATTTTTAGAAAATAAAATATATTTCCAAAATTCATAAAAATTTATTTAGTACTTGTTTTATGATGTGACCTGCTTGTATAAAAAGTTTGGGGTCATTTTGAAATGTTTAAATTATTTTCTATATTATGCTTTATTTTATTTATTAGGAAGGTGAGTGTTTAGAGTTTAATGACTTAGGTTTGGTGTGTGATTTGGGATTGCTTTGTGAATCTTGGATCATACCATAATCAAATGGTCCTTGAGAACTCCTTAGGCAATGGTGATGATATCTTGTAGTGTAGTTCAACAAGTTGGTTTTGTTGGGTTGCAACTTTATCGTGAAGGAAAGTTGTATTCAAGTTGTTTATCATTTCATGCATTCATCAAGCATCATGTTTACCATTCCATCATGCTAAAGCATGCATCATCATCTACGTGTAGAGTATACGAGAGTGAGTCGGATCGTGTTGATGAAGCTTTGGAGAAGGTGTTGATACGGTTCGCGATGATCAAGCTTCGGAGAAGATCCGTTCGTCGACAAGGATAATGTCAAGTTTGATTGCAACAATCTTTCTACTGACTTTCCCTGCAACACAGGCAAGCCCCGGAGCATAAACCCTTCTCTGTTTACAAATTTTTTTATTCACCTTAAGTCTAGTGCAATGTGCATTAAGTTAGTAGGAGTTGGTTGATACCGTTGTTGCATGACTACCTTGATCTTGATTATTCCTATGCTATCCCACTAGTATGAGTAGGTCGTTTCTCTAAATGCTTAGATGTCGGTAGAAGTCGAATGATGGCTTCATCATTCGCGAGATATAGGTTTTATCTTTGTTCCTCCCGGCTTAAAAGAGAACACCCCGATGGTGGTTCATGAGAATAAATATGGTAGTGATGAATTTGAGATCGGACGGGCGTAGGTTGAAAGTCGGCGGGATACCTAGCTGTGCTTGTCCCGTGTTGGTCGATAAGGGACCGTCCCGTTGTTTGGATTGTTAAGTTCGGGACTTTTGAACGCATGTTGCGCCTGAGGCCTCGCTGGCTAAGGCACGGCCGCTGGCATCCACACCAGTCGGTCGACCCTAACTAGCCACATGCCCCGGTAAGCCTGATCTCGGTGGAGCCAAATCGGGAATGGCAACCACGCACCGGGAGTGGAGAGATGGCGGAGTAGCGTGTACCCACCCTCTTTGGGTAAACCGCTCATTGTCATTAGGGAATTTGCGGGGTAGGGAGGTGGAGTCTTGTACTCTCGGTGGCGCAGCCTCGTTCCCGTTTTGGACAAATTTGAAAGAAAGTTGATATATGCAAGCTTAAGTGCTACATATGTGTCGTGTGGTTAGGGATCCCCAACCGGGGTATTAATCGATTCGCGGGATCGCCGTTGCTTCTCGGATATGGAGACCCGTTCTTACGCCCATTCATCATAGTAATCAAGAAACAAGGTTACTCATGGTTATGAAAGGAAAAGAGATGCAGAGATAAGTTGAGATGTGTTGCTTAAAAAGTGTTTGAGATAGAATAGGTGCAAATCTAGCTTTATTATGCTTCAACAAAATTGATGCTAAAAAATATTGAAAGTAAGGATCCACTTGTAGTAAGCTTTTACGCAAACTTCCCTTTTCTAGCTCTACTTCCCTTAAGCCAAAGATATCCTTGAGTCTTTTCTTTTATCGGGTAAGTCTTGCGGAGTACATTGTGTACTCGGGGTTTGTTAACCCTTGTTGTAGGTGTTGACGCGTCTTTGTTAACCAAGGTTGTGTCGGTGGGCTCGACATGACTTGGATGTCTCCTATAGTTATACTCAGCTTCCGCAAATTTAGTTAAGTTTACTCAAATGTAACTTATTCACGTTTTGTAAAATTAATGTTATTATTCTTCCGCACTCGATCTATATTTTTGTAACAAATGTGGTAATGTTGTAGCTACTCCTTTGTTGATCCCGGTATGAGAGTGGTGTAATCGGGGTTTCCGATGACACCCGGCCAGAACTTTTAAGTTATTGGGTGCATCCAGACAAACGGCCGAGGTCTTTGGGACAAAGACAAAAAGTGTGTGGGCCCGATAATTAGGAGGTTCTGTCACAATGGGGCCATTCCATAGTGCGCCTGAGGGGTCCTCGGGCGCTTCCGCACGAAGCTACAAAGAGAAGAAGCCCCTCAGGAGCCAACTTCGCTTCGCCCGACCAATAGGTGCCACAACAAACGCTTGTAGTGACATACGGGCCCACTGGCCTCGACCCACGCCTAGGTATCCCGAATACTGATTGACTAATGCGACCCCGACCGTCCATCATGACCCGCTTACATTCCAAAGGACGAACATGGAGTAGACAGGCACGCCACAAACAGGCGGTAAGGCGGCAATCGTGTTGCCTAAACCCTCGTTCTCCCCTTGACTTCCGCCTCCATGGATCGTAAAAAGGTAACAAGATAAAGGTAAGGCCACCGGATGCCCATCCCGGTGGCCATGCTTCGACTTCGACGGGGCGGTGGCGAGTACCATAGTAAGGTGTACCGGCTTAGTATCGTTCCCAAGGTTCCCACCATGGTAATAAAATTTGGGTTCACCGGTTGCTTCGTCTCGATGGCAAGGTAAAATTGGGCGTAGACGAATCTCCACTGTGCCCACCACCCGAGTCACCCCTTCCAATCACCGCTCGATCGAACCTCAAGAGAAGCCAAGGACGAATGCCTTGCTCCTATCCACATTCGACAACTTAGCGCCCCACCAACTGTGTCATTGAGGACCGTCCCACCCCTGGGCTATAAAAGGGGAGGCCTGGCCTTGGACAAGGGCGGCAGGACGCACATGGCGCTGCTACGATGGCATGCATTCCACAACAAGAAAGCAACACAACACCACCTAGTTCATCGCCGATGTTGGCCCCAGGCTCAATCATTCATAGGCTTGTTTGTAGGGACTTGGGATCTAGCCCTCTCCCGATTGTCTTTGTATCTATACTAGGACCTAAGATCCATCCCTCTCCTGGAAGCTTGTACGCCCCTACGCAAGCACCTCACCCTCGTGCAAGACTAAAAAGAACATAGTCGTCACTAGACCTAGGGCATTTAGGCCCAAACTAGTATAAACTTTGCATGTCATTCTTCTCACGCTCTCCACTAAACCATCAAAGCCGCGAAGTAGTCTTGACGCTCTCCTCACTTTAACATTGTGTCGGGGACCCCTTGTCTCCAAGACACCGACACTAGCAGTGATATAAGAAAACAATGTCAACTGTTACCCTAAACCCGACAAAGGATCGGATCGATTACACGCCGGGTACAATAACAAACCGATAGTGATGTAAATCTTCGTTGTCGGTTTTGGTTGAGTACATGCCTTTTTTGATTTTCCCACGCCTAAACTAGTCATCACTGCCAGTGGTGTCAAATCTGGCGGTGATGTCGGGGGTAGTGATGTGTGAATCTATAATAGTGAATTGTTGTACAACCGAGCGACTTTGATGTAATTTCTTTGCCTTTGGGTAGGGACATTTGATTTATCGATTGTGGGAAAAAAAAAAAATCCAAAGAATCAAGTGGACGAGTAAAAATCTTGCAATCTTCAACTATAGTAGAAACAACAAACATCTCTTAGCAGTTGAATAGTACCCGAAGGGTAGGGCCTAATAGTGGACGAGTACCTTAAGCGGGTCCATTGTGAAGGGTGATGGCCCGACAAGATGGGTTAAGTCATGAAACGATAAGTTGACCTCACCGATCCTAAGCGAGATTCGCATCTCGCCCGAGCCCCCTCGGCTCTAGGTCTTGACCGTCCGTTTTCGCCTGAGGGATGACCCGCAGATGGACTACCCTTAGGCAAGACGAGCCGGTTGTGGGCACACCATGTGCCAGCGGATCAAGGCACAAAATAAGGTTTTGAGATTCCACGGTTTTACTTTGGTTCACAAAGTCTATCTAAAATTCTTAGAGTGAGAGACAAGAAATAAATTAGTAAAGTTATAAAAATTATATAGCCTCTCAAATCTTTCACCTACGATTCCTGCACCAAAAGCGGGCTAACAGATCGGGCCACGTCGCCTGATAACCCCTTGAGCCGTTGGATCGAGCCATCACGCCGATCTGATCCGTCCATCGTGGATCAGTTCGGGTCCTCAACCCGCTTTGCCATCTACCCGAACTATCCCGAAGCGTCGCGAGCTGACGCTCGTCCTCTTCGCTTCCGCCTGCTCCGCCGCCTCCGCTCACTGCTCCCCACCCCGCGCCACCGGAGCCGGGCCGCCACGCCGCACTGGCACGAAGGCAAGCTGGTGCTGGAGACAGGCTCTCGGCCACCACCTGAGGCAATGGCGTGCCGGGGATCTGGCGGCGGGCTCTCGGCGCGGTGGCTCCCGGCCAAGGCGTCGGAGTGACCGGCCGTAGGTCCCGAAGCGTGAGGCGGCGCGCAACCCACTGGCGAGCTGGTGAGGTAGCAGGCTCCAGGCACGGCGGCGTGGCCAGCGCGACGACTCCCCTAGAACCTAGCGAGGGCACGGAGTCGAACCAGATTTCGACTTTGAGCTCGAGATGGACGATGCGTCGATACCCACCATGTGTTCGATGCAATGCTACAAAAGAGGAGAGATAGCCGCGCGTGCGGACAGCGAGGCATCATGTCGCGGATCCGATGCACCAGCGATGTAGCAGCACAAGGCCTCTTGCTCGCCCACGTCGCACCAGGGGAAACATGCGTCTGACCCTGGTGCCATCGCACGAAGAGGCCCCCCCGCCAAGAACTCCCATCGACGCTGCGCCGAGGTCCGCTGCATGGAACCCACTGATGATGCTCATGCAAGCATCGCCCGCCCCTGACTATTAGCGGCTGCTCTAAGCAAAGCGCTCCTTGGTCCATTTTCTCCTGCTTCCTGCATCACCAGCTAATCCGCTGATGCTATAGGTGAAAGATTGGTTACGAATCTGGTTAGCATTCATGAGCACTAAACTTTTTCACAAGCTTGCAACAGCTTTGTCAGTCACTGATTCATAGTACATTCTTTGATTTTGAATGTTTATCTGATTTGATATTTTTCCTATCTGTGCAGTAGACTGCAGGTGTTTATCTGATTTGATATTTTCTATCTGTACAATAGACTGTAGGAGTTAATTTTTAGGTAAGGCCATTTGTGCTCCTCTGAATTAATGAATTGTTTTACCTTACTGTTCTTATAATATGTATAAAAACATTGATTTTATAGAGCTAACAGAAGATGAAAAGTTGAAACCCCACTTGCAGGTCCACAAACAAAATTCCAATCAAGAATCCTGTTTATTTACGGAGAAATATTACAAGCTCAAAAAGATGTCCCAGGGCTAAGGTAACAAACCATATAGATACAAAATGAAACTCCTACAGCTCCAACCACCATTCTAGAGGATTCGAGATACAAATTATATTCATTTTATATAGATAATATATTTCAGTTCCTATTATCAATGATGTAAAATCTCAATACAATGTGTTTCAAATGCTTTTTATTTTTCTTCCAGCTAATTGTCATTAAGAATGCATTTTTTTTTCAATGGTGACAACAAAGAAATTTCAGATATGGATATATGTCATTCATGGTATCTTTTTCTTCTTACATTACCACATTACAGAGCAAGCAATTTAGAACTAAAAAGTTAGTATTACTGCTTTCATCCTAATTTACTCAAGTGGAGAAATAGATGTATCAATAAAATCAAGGGGTAAGTGTGCAAATTTTTTTGTGGTATTCCAACTCTTCTAATATTGATCAAAGTGCAAGTTTAACCCCAAGTTCAGAAGTCAGATCACATTTCAGCTTCAATGTTTTCCCCTAAATGTTTTAATCACTTTTGTAGGAGTATATATCCTCATTTATCATAGGCTTCAGCAAAGTGGTAGGTTTCAGTTTCCCTTACTTCTACCAATAGCTTCAGATAATGTAAAAAATCGAGCCCTAAACTGAAGCCTACAAAAGTGATTAAAAGCTTCAGATAATGTTTTAATCACTTTTGCTTATTCTACCAATAGCTTCAGCAAAGTGCTAGGCTTCAGTTTCTCTTACTTTTAAATTATCTAAAGCTTTTACGTAAATTAATATACTTCAAGTAATAATCTATGCAGTAAATTGTTTATCAGGATTGGGAAGAAAGGTGCGGTTTAGAAGGCTGCAAGATCCGGTAGTAGAGAAGAAGGTGAGACAGGAGTAGTAATCAGCAGCTGACGCCTGGGCCACAAGCTGGTGTGTTGCTGGCTTGGTTAGACCGTGTAGGTCGCAGTGGTTTTTTGTGAGCCCATATCATGGTTATGAACTGAATAGAAAGAAATTACTCTGTAACTGTCTTCTCGCATTTCTGTCTCTGGTTCTTTGAACTCTACACTCCCACACTTCCCGTCTGGTTACCAGTGGCTGAAGTTTTTTTACCGGGCATTGGATATTTCAAAAGTTTTAGCCACGTTTAAATGGCCCAGTCGGAACCGACAAAAAACATATGCTCCTCAATTGGGTTCTAGGTTATATCTTCGTCACAGGTAAATTATGTACTCCCTCCATAGTTGAAAAAAAAAATATTTTAAAAAGGTTTAGATCAAACATTGGGAACATAAATCATGAATAACTTTTAAGTCGTTGAGTTTAGAAATGTGAAAATCATATCAATAGATTTGTCTTCAAAAATACTTTCATAAAGTATACATATATAATTTTTTTTAATAAATATTTTTATAAAAAAAGAGAAGTTCTAAACGTCTTTCTTTTCAACTATGGAGAGAGTATGCAATAAATATATCTAGCAATTGTAATTTTCAAATATTCATATAATTGTGAAGAGTTTGGAGTTTGTACTTGTTGTATAAATATTGTAATAAAACTTTTTTTCTGGTTTTGGTGAGCCATGAAGAGAAGAGAAGGCCAATAAAATTGTTCTTCCAATCTGCCTAACCATTTAAGAAAAATTTCTAGACCTCGGATGGTAATAGAAAAACACCCTATTCCACATTTCATTACTTAATTATACGGAGTTTGGCTAAACCCAAAGTATATGATAACCCCATATTAATATTATATCATTGATCTAGAGTAAGAAAATTATTGTTCTTTTATAATTTTATTTGTACACAAAACAAGGACATCTATAATACAACGACAGGCCATGTTCATGTGCATATAAGCGTGCAACGCCGCAATTTTTTTAGTAGTATGTACCTAAACTACAGTAAATTCAACTACAAAGATTTAAACGGGCCTTATAGTCTTTATCTACGGTAATTGTAATTTTTTGGATTAGTCAAAGGTAAGCTCTCTAATTTTTTGTAACTAATTTCGACGGGACAAGTTAATGCCAACACTGTCGTGCACAACGCAGTGACAGTTGCATAAGCCAAGGCAGCCCGGCAGCTGTGGCGGAGACGCCTCCGCCTCGCAACCACCCGAATCAAACCAACAGCAAAGCAACAACCACCGATGGCGTCGGCGTCGCAGCTGCTCCCGCCCGCGCCTCCTCCGGCCGCCCAGCTCCGCGGCCCGCGGGACCGACTCTCCGTGGGGACGCGCCTCCGGTGCCGCGCCGCCTCCGCCGCCGCCTCCACCTCGGCCACTGATGGCGCCGTGCTGCTGGGTCCCGCGGCGGCGGTGGCCGTGCGGGAGTTCGTCACGCTTGACGAGCTCCGCGCCGCCGTGCGCCTCCGCGTCCGCACCTTCTACGAGTACGCCGTCGACTCCGTCGGGACCGAGGTGATTGATCGATCCCTCCCCTTCTCATCTGTTTTATGGCGCGTGCTGTCTGATTGTGATTGGATCGTGAGGCTGTTCTTGGTTCTGTGATTTCTTGTTAGTCGGGAAGGGTCGTGGAACTGGACGTCTCGATTGATTAGCCGGGCCCTTTGAGTGTTCGGTAGGTTGAATGTATCCAATTGTGTGATTTGGTCTTAGTTTTGAAGATTTCTGTGAAATATTCACCACGGGTCATGTGTTGTAAATTGGTGTGTCATTCGTAAGTTTCAGTTTCACAAGTTAAGTTGCGATAGATACTCTTGTCACGTCATCAGAGGCGTGTTGCCTGTTTCAGATGAGACAATTGCTATAATGGGACTCCAAACATGTGACTTTGCTAAAATAGGACTTCAAACATTTGCTTCGCTATAATGACACTTGAAACATTGGCACTTCTCTATAATGAGACTCCCGCTTCGCCACTGATGGTGGCTGAGAAAGAGTAAAGGGGTGGTGTTTGCCATGTTCCTTTTGAGGGGTTCCTCCGGACTCGAGAGGAGCGGAACCGTTTTGGAGGAGCCCCAATCCTCCAAAACGGCTCCATCTCCTCTGTTTTGTTTTTTTTTTAAAAACGCTCCTCCAAAACATTTGGCAGGTAGAGCCGGAGAGCCCTACCAAACCAAACAGCCCTAAAGCTAAACTTCACCGATTCAAGGCTTCCTCTTTTTCTGCCCAATCCAAGAATGAGACGTTATCTTCTTTCCTAACCTCGGCAAGGTTACCGTTATGTTCAGGGTTCAGGGACTTAACTGAATTCAGTAGGCTTATAAGGACTGCTGGGAAGGAGACTGGCCCCCAGTGGTGTGTGGCATGGAGCGAGGTAGCAGTGGTGCCACTAGCCAGGCAGTGTGGGAACAGGGAAGGAAGCTGGGCGGGGCTAGGATAGGGGCACAATGAGACTTCCCGGCAACCTCCACCAGGTTTGCATGGCGGAGGTCGGCAGCGCCAGCGGATGTGGTGGGGTGTCGAAGCTTGGCGGGAAGAGGTGCCGGCATGGGAGGTCGGCCCGAGATGATCAAGATGAGGAGGAGGCACATCCGATGGATTTAGAGCTGGGCCGTGGTGGTTGGCGGTACATCCGGTGGCAGAGAATTCACCTTAATGGGACAGGGAGGTGGAGACAGTGGGAGCGAATGGTGCATTGGAGTCAGGGTTGTGTGCAGGCATGGGCACGAGAGCGGGTGGTGGAAGGAGAAGGGAAGAAGATAAGGTGGAGAGAGAGAGATTCAGTCTGGGCACTCTATTTTATATCTAAGTATCAAAAAAGATCAAGTGATGGTTGCCCTTGGATTACTTAGTTGTTGCACAGAAAGACTCTAAAGAAAGTGTTAAGGGAACTGTGAGGTAGTGTGTGTAGTGAAACGAGATAAGCTGCTGCAATTGGCATTGATTTTCCTTTAAATGAAACAAACCAAGTAGGGGAGCTCCGGATTATATTAATGAAAGGTAGGATTAGACTGGGAAACAAATACAATCAGAAAAGCTGCTCTGATAGTGTAACACCAAAACTACCACGTTATCTACTTAAATCCTGTGTGTTCTCAAACTCTCAATGAATTCTGGTAGGTGCTAGACATAGTCCTCATGGTCAGACGACGCCACCTCAAGCTCCCTTCCACCGAGCTCTAGTGGCCACAATGGAGGTGTTGGTGCTACTGGCGTTGCGGAGGAAGTAGTCATGGTGAGTGGGTGACTGGGGTTTGATCTCCTGGCATTGGCGAGTTTTCAGCACCGTCCTGATGGCCGGCGACGAAAGTGAGAGCACGAGACAGAACACACGAGAGCAAGAGAGTTAAATCAATCTCTGGCTAACCTTCTCATTAGCGAATGTTTAGATCTTATAGGCACAGCTTACAGAATGCTAACAACCTCCTGAAAATGCTCACTCAATTTAACAAAACCGAATTGATCTAACAATTTGCTAACTGATCCTGAAATGACGCTGAAGTCATGCAGTGGTGATCGCATCCAGCGCTCCGTGCATGTCGCTACGGTTCCTAGCCACGGCTGTGATTCCTTCTCTGGTAAGTATGGCCCACCATAACCAGAGGCATGACGAACCATGGGCTAGTGATGCACCGTGTGGTAAAGGAGGCCAGAGGCTCTGCAAAGAACCAACGGTTCTGAACGAAAAACTGAAATGAGTGGTCCTTTTTGATGAAGGTGAAGCTTTAGATCGCGATCTCTAAGATGCCATTGAGATTGGTGGCGTCAACTTGCAAGGATGAACTGGTGCTTGAAACCATTTGCAATGGGATAACATCCATGCCGGGAGGACACACTGGTGCTTGAAACACACCCAGTTATGACGTCTTAAATCGCACCTGGACTTCAACAAAAACAGTAAAGAAATGTAAATAAGCTGGTCTCTGTTGATGCAATGGAGCATCACAAGTTCACAGTAGAATACTATAAAGCTAAGTAGATAATTGTTTTTCCTGTGATGAACTGCACCAAGCTTTATTATGTTGTTAATTGACTGGCCCTTCATCCCAATCTTACTATCACATTGTTCTTTTAAAGAGACAAATGTACTGTTGAGTTTAACCAACATTATTTGGGAAAAGAAAGGGATTAAAATTGAGCGCATGTCTCACTAATAGATAGTTTCTTTTCTGGAAATCACACTCCTCTGGTCAGGTCTAGTTGTGTTGTTAGCTGAAACAAGTTTTCTGGTTGAAAATAATACAATATTATTAGACTGAATCATGACTTCAATACCTTATTGTTGTTTTATGGAGGCTATGTGCTGCAGAGGTGAGTTCAGGATTTTTATATGAACTTGATGTACTGTGAATTAATAAAGTCCTTCCTTTAGAAAAGAAATACCATATTGTGCATGATGTAAATTCCTGTTTAGTTCTTACTAGTTCCTTATTGACTTTCCATGCATTTTCTGTTTCTTTTTTGTCTGATTGCACTACTGCATCATTGGATAATTGTATCGCTTCAGTAATGACTTAAATTTTACTTGATGTTGTTAAGTTCTGTTAGGATCACAGAAAGGCTCTTGCAGATAGGGAGTTTGAAGCATTACACGATAGAATTTCTGGGAAGATGATAAACTTTCAAAGAGTTTCTTGCATAAACGGGACTGTTCCACTGTCCCCATCATTAATGTCAGCTGAGGAACTTTGTTCTATGTGCAAGGTACAGATTGTATTTTTTCACATTGTTCAATTCTTTGGCACTGTTCTTTTCTATTTCACCCAACTGAATTTATTGAAATTGGTAGACAAATTGTTTTTAATTCATTTATATAGTTCTACTTTCACTGAAGCCTTGATAATAATAAGAAGAAACGTGTATTTAGTTTTGTTGGCCTATAGATTTCCTATGTGGTCCCCATTCAAAATACTTACGCATTTGAGTTTGCATCTGTTTGATGTATACTTTGACCACTATTTCTAGAATATATATTCTAAAAAATCCTTCTATTTTATTAGTTTGCAAAATATTGTGTGATACAAATCTACACATAATCTTACATGTTTCTAAACTAAGATAGCTATTGTCTTACTCATGTTTGTTGTATTTAAGGTTTTACTAAATCTTAAACGACGTGCTTATGACTGAAGAGTGTCAATTCATTTTAATTATCACTTATTTTTGGAGTAAAAGAACTACAGAAACTAAAATGCCAACTTTTGCTGCAGTGGTACAGTATTTGCTATTTGCTCATTTAGATAAAATATACACTTCATAATGCAATTTTCTGGCATCTGGTATCTTTTTCCTTACATTCTGCCCTCTTTCAGTTGTCATCTATGTTATGTCCAATGAAGTAAAATGGATGCTCCTTTATACAAGGATTTACTCTAAAACTGATGTCATTTTAGTTGGCTATATGTGCAGTTTGTGGAGGATGGAGAAGAGAGAGTAGTAGTTGGTAGTTTAGACCTTAATCAGTGTCTTTGGCTACCAGATGAATTGACTGGAAAGCGGCCTGGGGTATGACTGCTGCTTCCTCTTTTTCTATGCTATTGCAGAATACTGATGCAGTTATCATTGGTCATCTCTTGGTTGTTTTTTGGCAATAAAGATAAACTCACTACACCTAACTTTTACTTGACATAATAACTTTTCAGTGCGGCTCCCACTTTTATTTGATCATTTGGAAAGCCTTGTTGGCTCCCAAGATAATTTTTCTGAGCATAAATATTGTGCAAAATGCTCAAATTTGTTGTACCGCTTCACAGAATGAAACTGTTGTTCCATGATTTATTGCCAATAGGTAAATGAAGACATCCAGACAAGAGCGTATCTAAGCAATGTTTGTGTTGCCAAGGAGCTTCAGAAAAAGGGCTTAGGCTATACATTGGTTGACAAGTCCAAGAAATTAGCTCGTCAATGGGGTAGTGTAGTTGATCCATTTACTTTTCTTTTTTCATACCGATGTTCTAGATTTGCAACTATTTAGTCCTTAATCCTTATTCTGTCTTTGCTGATACCACTATGCTCATGCCAAATTGATGGTGTGCTCGCAACAACTTTGGCAGGCATAACGGACCTGTATGTCCATGTCGCCATTGACAACATAGCAGGGCAAAAGCTGTACGAGAAGAGTGGATTTGTTTATGAAGGTGAAGAACCTGCATGGAAGGCTAGGTTTCTGGGGAGACCACGGAGGCTGCTTCTTTGGCTCGATATGAGCAAAGTGCCTTTGTGATCGTGCATGTAATTACATATTTGAAATCATATTCTTGTGCTTGTTACTTTTACCATAATCTCCAAATGATTGCAGTCTGACTAATTTCTTGTTCTTAGCTACTGAGGCCTGAGGGTACAACTCTGAAGAAATGTGGCAAAGTTTTAAGATTTGCTTCTCAAGGAACAAAACCGTCGAGCAAGAATGCGTAACAATTACTGGATCAGATCGCTTATGAGCAAGATCACTACAGCTGTTTGACTACAGATCGTATACCAGAATTTAATCTGATTGTATGTAGAAGGGTGCAATGGTGTACCCTGCAGGTTATGGACGAGAATGCAACGTAATTCCTTCACCAGTAGGATGAGCCTAACCTATCGCCACCTTGGTCTTAAAGACCTAGTCCTTCGTGTATAGCTTGTAAGGTGTTTGGCTCTGTGATTTTATACACGGGGAATATGACAGGTCACAGATGCATCTTCGAGAGGAAGCGGTGTGCTTATGCAGCTACTCTATAAACCACTCTATAAACCCGTGGGCAGCGGCGTGATCTTATAGCTAGAGGATGGCTGGTTAATGCTACCTCAAACTCTGCATATAATTTTTCATGGATTTTGTTCAAAAAAGCTTGGGCAAATAGAGGCATTCGCATTAAGGTAGAGGTCTCGTCACCTAGTCCGAGAAAACCTGTGAAACTCGTATCCTTTCGCAAATAGGGGCCCGATACCCTAACTGGTGCCACAAACATGTTCTTTGGGTAACACGAGTCAGACGAGGGTGTTTGTTTACTTCCGGCATTGCAATTTGCACCCGTGGGGATCAGAAACATGCCACAAGGGTGCTACCCGGACTGCATGACTAGCCAGTTTAGCATCTTTCCTTTCTTGTCGAACAACTATCATCATACATTGCCACTCAAATTCTTTTTGGGCATTCCTCCTTGAACGATGTTCATGACGATGCCGTTAGTAAGGAAAGCTCCCATGGAATGAGTACAAATCCCCATGCACGACTAGGGTGCTCTTTGTTTTCACATGCACGAGTGAGCTCATCCTCCTACCTGTTAGGCTTGGACATACCCCGAGCAAATTCATCGTTGACTGCCTGAACCTTTCGTGCGAGATCCTAAGCTACAATATTCCGATAACATAGGGAGCCATCGGGATTGAAGGAAATCCCCCTCACACAAAGATACATTACAGATCAAGCATTTCATCCATCTGTACTAACCGTAACACAGCTCTGGGACAACTGTTCCACCATGTGAGCTGGTGTGATGTGGGGTCCTATGTTTGTGGGAGTTGATAGTGTTTGCATCACTCTATTCCTATGCCTCACATAATAGGTTCCAAGTCGATCACAAATTCTCTTTAATACACTTCCTGATGTGGGTATTTACGCCATTATGTAATGGAAGGTGGTGGCATATGATGGGTAATGGCGGGTTCGTTCTCACCCTGGTTCATCCAAACAAGAAGTATGGATGTTCCCATCCCCTCATCCCAGTCACCCCCAAGTCACTAATCCAAACGCAACCTATGAATTAATACTAATTAGTTTGTTGTATTGTCTATGCGGAATTCATGGCATGTTCACAAGGAGTGCATATTAAAATCGTCTTCCAACACTCCTAAGTGGTGAGAAGAGCAGCTGCGGCTCAACCGCGGAGGCAGTCAACAATCTCCATATTTTAGGCTACGAGCAACTAGAACCAACTGTTTGGACCTAATTACAGAGCCAACACCATGTAGCCTTGTAATCGATCGACCCTGGAGGTTATCAGCTTGAGGTAGCTAGGGGTAGGGTATTCCTAGCGCAATCTGATCTATTGGATGAACCAATACTGAAAGGATATGTTGCTATATGTATTGAGCATATGTAAATCTGGATTACGAGAATACATTACTGAGTCTGCCACGTGCCGATGAGGTAAGGACTCTTGACAGGCTATGTACAAGAAGATTTAGTGGACGAAAAGCCAGATTGTGGTATCACCCCCAAATCGAAGCATACAATATAGACATAACATAAAAAGCCAGGCAAAAACTTACAAACTTTCTCTCCTTCCTTCAGAGGACAAGGAATTTTCTTTTGAGCTTCAACATTTACCGACTCAGACAAATCCCCGGTCAAGTTCAACTTCTTCATCTTCAACATCATCAAAGTCATCAAAAGAAAATCCAGCAGTCCTGGTACCCTTTTTGTGAAGTTTTTCTTTTATAGCTTTAACCGCTTCTTGAGCTCTTTCTGATGAAGTTTTCTCTACAAAAACAAGAAAAAGAAATTCAAGTTTCAAGGAAAGATACAAATATAACTAAATAGCATAAAAAGAAAGGGGTAAAGTAAAACATGCATACTTGGAGCATCTTCTTTTAACACACCGGTTTCTTCTTCAGCAATATCCTCGAGACCTTTGCGGGCTTTGAGGAGGGCTTCATGAACAATTTATCCACAACCCCAACATGTTCACCGACGCATTTTCCTCAACAACTTTTTCGAAAACCATGGCCTCGGGGAGCCAAGGAAGGATTTTTCTTCGGTCAACTAACACCGCGATTCAAGTAAATATCTTTAGCTAACTTTGCTAATTCGGTTAAAGTGTCATCATCATATGAAGCGAAAGTCGATAAAATGAACTTCATTTGGAAGATCGAGGAGTTGGATGCCTAAATCTAGGTGAGGAAGGAGTTGCGATTACCGATGGGAGAGGCTTCCCTCATAGCGGCATCTTCACTTCCGCCATCACCACCCGAGGTACCCAATCTCTGCGAAAGGACTAAAGCTTTGTAAATATTCGGCAAGTGGAGTAAGCAACGGCGAGTCAATCCGGTTGAAGAAAACACTTTCGACAAATCTTCCTCACCTCCAAATCTTGGCGAAAATGTCAAGAACGAAAGCATCGGGACCTTAAGCTATCGAGAAAATTCAACATTCGCAAGCAAATTTTCCCTCGACTTCTTAGCCTTCTTCTTGAAGGTTTAGTTGCTACAACCTTTGATGGTGTCTTCGCAGAAGAAGTTGGCTTCGCACCATCAGGACGCTTCCTCTTCAAATTTTTGTCAGCCTCCTTCTCGTCCTTAGAACGAGAATAAGCAGAAGGGGGCCGAACTTTGTATGTGATCTTGGCAAGATCGAAAAATCTGTTTAATCTCACATAGTCCTTGCCAATAATATCTTCCATAAACTTCTTCTCTTTATGAAGATACTTTCCAAGCAATTCAACGACCTTTGCTCTCAACGGTGCAAACAAAGCTCTCTTACGTATCAAACCTTGAAGGTTTCACAAATCCCTATTTGGATAGAGATAATCCTTCCCTCTAATTTTCTTCGTTATGATAGCGAAGAAAGTCCCATCCAAGACGAAGTGGCCACACCCCCAACAGCAACGTACTCTTCAACTAAATCTCGGTAGACCGTTGGAAAACAACATGAGAGAAGGCCTTCACATACATTCACATAATTACGAGACTTGGAAAACTTAGGCTTGCTATCAAATTGCTCTCAATGCATGCGCGAAGCCGGTGGGTACCTCTTGACCACACCCTTCTTACCAAGCTTTTCCTCCACCATAGGAACTTTGTGGTAAAACCAAGAATTGTACCATCCGTCGGCCCATTTGTTCTTCTTGGCGGGGGAGAATAACATGCTCCAAAGAAGCCTATTTATCAACCACATTGCTTTATGTGTTTCTAAGCGTACCGAGAGTTAATCAACCGAGTTCCACTACTAGACTAGCATGGTAGTTCTACTAATGTAAAAACAAGATAGTAATTGCACAAATAAAAGTTATCATCAATGTTAAGTGAGGGAAAGTAACAAGATGATGTTTTCTAGAGGTATCATCAGCAGTACCCCCACTAGTTCTCATTGGAGCACCCATGCAAGGATATAGCTCCCCATTGATCTATGCAAGGACCAATGCTCTACAAGCTAATTCAATCTTCACTCCAGCATGAATGGTGCCCACAACCTCTCACAAAAGTGAGTTGGGTCTCCCACAAGCTCCACTAAAGAGATCACCGGTCTCCCAATTACTACCAAGTCGTCTATGTTCCACGATCACCAAGAGTAACAGCCAAAAACTCTTTGACCTAACTAAGCATATTGAGAAGAGTGAATGCACACTACTACACTCTAAGGCCCCGGCATATCTATAAACAGTAGCAAATAGCTGTTTTTTCTCTCCCACCAAAATAAACTGAATGATCTTGCAAGCAAGAGAAGCCTTTGGCATCAGAGAAATTTTCATCACAACCTGTAGGGTCATCTAGACCACGCGAAATGCTGTTTATCTTCGACAACAAACAAGCAAATTTAGATATGTGGAAACATCATTTCATAGATGAACTTGGCCTGGTTTGCACCAAGGCCATGTGTAATCTTGCCTTTTGCTTCGGGCCTAGCTAGCTGCCTACCTCATGTAAATAAAGCTTTTATTAATAGAAAATACCAAAAATACAGGTAGGAACCTTCCCTGCCTTTCAGTAAAAAAAAAAAAAGAATGCCAGTAAAATCATAAAACTAGCTTCACCTGCTACCTGCTCTGGCTTATCTGAGTACTCTAACAAAGTGTCAGATGGGACAAGTCTTCCAAACAGGCACTTGTTCTCACAAACTATGTGGGCTCAAACTGTGGTCCTAGCTTAGATCCAAACAGGACGTACCCACAATGATTATTTACAAGTGCCATTTAACGCTTGCCTTAGTGCTCGGAGATCTCATATAATTCGGTCCCATCTCATTGACTAGCAGTAACGTACTCATTAGGTGATCCCAAAGCTAGCATGCGTTTAAATCAGATCTTTTCCTTACAATGAATTGTGGTGTTCAAGGCCGATCGATACCCAGAAGCAGCGCAGCACCAAATGCCAAATGTTGCATTAACGCCCTTGCCAAATGCCATGAGGGATTCAGATATATCTACAGTGCTGCAGACAATGTTTAGAGCAAGAATCATATTCAGCACTCAGCCTTTTCTAAAAAAAAAAAATTCAGCACTCAGCAGTAAGAAACCTTCAACGTTCAGCTATCGTCCTTACCAAACTCGATCATGTTTTTTGACTCCTTGGTTTACTCATTTTTCATAATGATGGAAGCAGGAGTCAGACGAACCTGCGCATGTCGTCAGAGCGCTCACCTGCCTGGTTGCCTTGCTTTGCCGAACATCCCGGCCCTTGAAAAAAGCCGTGTTCTATGGATATTCTGCAGCTCTGGTGGACCCATTCCTTCCAACACATGTGAAATGACTTTTTTTCTCCAAAACAAGCCATGGAGAAAATTGAAAACAATAGTAGATAGGTGCAGCATTTGCCATTCTCTGAAACTGTGTTTGGATATAGTTTCTCTCTACACCATATGTAATTTTCTCAGCTGTTTATTTCCAACGCTGAGGTTGAAGATTCTCGAACGCGCAAGGAGGGAGAGCTCTCAGATGTTGTCCATCCAACAGCGGAGTAACTAGGGTGCAGTACAGGCGTCGTACTCCGAGTTCATGAGCGCACAGTGGTGGCACATGCACGCATGTTCGCATGCGTCCTGGACCCTTGGTATCTTATTGTCTGTTATTTATTCAGAGTTGCAAGTACAGTCCCTTCAGTTTTTACCTTTAGTAATTGGATTTTGTCCTGTGATGTTTAGTGCATCAAATCAAAGATTTGGAATTTATAACATGCTCTGAGGTCAGTTTCAGTAATGTTTTCATGAGAACTTCATGACATAGATAGCACTGACATGACATTGCATAAATGAGAGATGGTGTAAGTTTCTTAGGAATGGAACTTGTCTACAGTTATTAATTAAAATATATATATGAAAATCTTTTTTGGAAGATGAAACATGAAACTCTCATAGAGACTAATCCGTGGCGTGGACATATTGGTGATGATGAGGGGTCAAATCTAGCAGGAAATCGATGTCGGTTGTCAGACAATCTCTATCTAACACGTCAAAGTTGGCTTGTTTTTTTTTTTAAAAACCGGGCGGAAGAGTCGCCAATTATATTAAAAAGAAGATAAGCTCGGGATCGAGTACAACAATACAACCCGGCGACCACAAACAACAACAACAAGAACAACAACAACAACAACAACAACAACAACCACAACAAAAAAGACGACTGCCAACAACCTACCGACAGCGACAACAAGAAAACCCCTACGACATCTTACGAAGAGGCAAAGCGACCTCCGCCACAAGGTTCCGTAAGGCGGGACCCTTTAAACCCATCGAGAAATGAGGATGTCTGGCGGCAACAGGCCCTTCAAGAAGTCTACGACGTCTTGTATTGCGTCGTCATCGAGCTTCCCATCCTTCCCAACAATGCCCAAGTCCTCTAACACATTGCGTCGAAAGCAAGACGACGCGGCCGCTTCGCGGGTTTAATTAATCATAGGACTTGCGTCGGCGTCGGCGACTTCGTTGTCACGAAAGTTGGCGAAGGGGTGTAATTGAGGACATGCCACATCCTGCTCCATCCTATCTGTGTCGCGCTCTTCATCCGAGGGTGTGACAGTAGGGTCCTCAATTGTCACACCCATGTCGGTCTCAGTGTCCTGCTCCATCCTAGCTATGCCGCGCTCCTCATCCGAGGGCGTGATAGTGGGGTCCTCAATTGTCACACCCATGCCGATCTCAGCGCCCTGCTCCATCCTAGCTGTGCCACGCTCCTCATCCGAGGGCGTGACAGTAGGGTCCTCAAATGTCACACCCATACCGATCTCAGCTTCTTCCTCATCGGACGCATCTTTGCCCAAAACAATATCTTCAAAAGATGTATCGCTTTCCCTGGAGAAGTCCAATGGAACCTTGGTTGATTGTCTAGCGGCACTTGTAGTGGTGAGTTCTTCGATGGAGATGACAACTTGGCACAAATTTGCCTCCCGTGCTTGCTCTTGGCACTCCTGTGATCACTCCTTTTGATCCTCCAACACATTGTTTAGGTCCACCATGGATGCTGACTTCTCATCATGCCCCTTCAGATCCTCCAACACATTGTTCAGGTCCGCTACAGCTACTGTCTTCTAATCCAGGGTAGGCGTGAAAGTAGACAAGGGCCAGATAGACCGACCAAATCACGGAACAAAAGGGTCCTTGCATGGTGTCTCGATGGTTGGCTATCCGGGCAAGCCACAATTTGATAGTTGAGGCCTCATCCTTGAGTGGGCGCACCACCTCCTCAAGCTGAGATATGAAGAATTTCTTTGGGCGAAGTGATTCCAAAGATAGGCCCAACCAAGGAATGAAGATCCGAGGTGGATGACCCATGTAAAGTGTCACCATTACAACCACAAGCAGCACAAAGAAGATCGTGGTTAGTCGAAGCCGACAACGGTTCACAATGCACATTTGGAGGATATGTAGCCACAACATCAGCCCAACTCTGAGTTTTACGAACATGGTGATGCTTTGGGAAGGAGAGCCGAGGCGCGGTGAAGCCGAGGAAAGCCGGAGGCGGCAATCGCCGTTCCCTATGCCCGGGACAACCACAACGAATGCGGCGGAAGGAGTCCCGGCAAGAGGCTGACCCGATGACCACGGGCAAGGCAGCGATAGCATCTGCACGAGCCCATGACTTGAAGACGAGACTCCGATCCACCTAAGACATGGACGGGGGGATGATGGCCGCACAACACGGCCCGACGATAGGGTATGCGGGGGGTGATCCTCTGTACAGGGCGCCGAAGGCTTTGAGCTCAGCGAGGGGTGCGGCATGACTCCTCACATGCTAGATGCTCGCGAACACTTGAAGCAGAAGGCCGTTGAAACCAAACATAGCCGAATTGAAGATGAATTGATGCGTCGATGGGGGAGGCGGGTTGAACCGGGTGGGAGGGCGGTGGCGGTGCGCATGCAGATGGCGGCGACATAGAGGCGGCGACCAGCGGCGGGGCAATGTGGCGTGGTGAAGATGGAGTCCGGCTGGTCCGATGCCAAATAGCCGGGCGTTGAGGGCGGCGCGGCCGAAGCTCTCGGTGTTGGTGTTGGTGCCGCGACGTAAGGAGAGCAGGCTTGACAACGGTCGCCGGATCCGAGATGCCATAGGACACGCGGAAAAGAGCCCGCAGCCATCCGTCCGCCAGCGAAGCGAAGGCCGCACCGGTCCGTCCATGAGCGGCGCGAGGAGCAACGCCCACCTGCGGGAGAGCTATGGCCCCGAACGGCGCCGCCGCGCCGAGGAGAAGCGCCGCGGCGGCCGACCGCTCGGGGTAGCTTCCGGCGTGCGCTACGACGAGCGAGTGGTTCGCCTTGTTGCTCACATGGTGACGAATGGTAGCTACGGTGGAGCTTCCCGATCTCCTGTCTTGTAGCCGAGAGGAGCTACAAAAGGGGTGGATGAAGAGAGCTAGAAGAGGAGTGCTCGAGATCCGAGAGATTTTGGGCTGGGGATGCTTGGAGCTTTTGGAGATCACCGGCGGCGCTCCGTGGAGCGATCGCGTCTTGCTAGCTAGGTGGAAAATGTATTTATATTTGTCTCATACACCATGTCTAAAGTTGGCTTGTTGAATCATAAGCCATTTGTTCTAAATTATAAAGACGTTTTGACTTTTCTAAGTACATTGTTTTTACTTGTATAATTTGAAATAAAGTGAGCTGAATGGAGGGAAAACTAACCGTTTGGTACTTCCAAAGTCTAAGGTATTTTGTGAGATGGAGGTTACACTTTGAAGCTAGAACTCCTCCATCATGCAAAAGACATGCAAACTCTCCCCTGCCATGGGTCCAGAGAGGCTCTGATTATATTCCCCCATCATACAATTACTTGTGAACAGCATTTTTGTACCTAGTGCACTGACAATAATCAAACGCCAAAGCACAGCTTTTTCTAAGAAGACCGGAGATGAGGTCCCATTATTGACCCCGGCGACCAACCGACGCATACATGAGCTCTGTAGTCGAGGATCTAAGAGCAAGTTTTATAACAACGCCGACTGACCGGCGGTAAGAAAAGCCACTTCACCTCCTGTGATGGTGGACCCCGCTGCTCATTATTGTTTTTTGTCTTCAATAGCCAATAACCAGCAGGGCCAGCGGTGGGGCAGCTGCTCAGCGCCCCTCGAGCCGGCGCTAAGCTTCTCCCCACCTTCATCTCTCTAACTTTCTTTCTCATCCACGTCGATTTTAATTTCTCCCCCATAATTAAATACTTGCTCAAGCTAGCGCTTAGTATCTGGTCCAGCCCATGCAAAGAGCTATGAATCTCGCTGGCACGCAGGCGGTTGAGACCACGCACAAGAGCGCTAGCCCCTGTAGCGCCATGATGGACTAGAGCTACCGGTACCAACAGCGGATTGGACACACGCCATACACGAGGACCGCACCGGCCGGCGGCGACGACGACGCAAGCGCCAGCCTCGGCCGGTGACGTCGATCGGGAGCTACCTCAGCTCTTGAAGTCGGTCCGAGGCGGCGGAACCAATGCAACCAATGCAACCAGCAGCCGTCCCGTCGTCGTGATCGGCGCGGCACGGGCTCCGAGGGGAATGATGGCACGTCGTGCTCACATCACGCATGCATGCATGGTCCAGGCCTGCAAGGCCGGCAGGGGTCCATGGCGCCATGCCCGGCCGGCCGTCCGCTGCGTTTACATGCATGGCATGGCCCTTTCTTTCGCAGCACCATCAGAGACGACGTCAGGTGGTGCCACATGCATGACGATGATGAGAGGCCGTCTCTGCCGGGCATGGCATGCCTCTCTCAGGTGGAGGTGGACTGGTGTCAGGGAATGCAGCAGCTTTTGGTATGGCCAACGGTTGCAGAGTGTGTAGGAGTACTGTACAGACAGTCATTCAGACATTGTATGGAACAGATGCTGTGGTAACAAAGGTCAAGAAGGTAGCTGACAACTGCTTGAAATTCAGCACAACAGGTGAGTCCATGCTGAAAACCACAGACCTGAATCGAATTTCTTCTTGGCAATGATTATTCGAGCTGCAGCTGTGAATGTCGTCGCTGTCTGTCCCGCGGCGTTGGATGCGGCTAGCTTGAATGACCGACAACTTACCACCAAACCACAGGCTATGCATACTCTTCTCTACTTCTTCTCATATTATAGTACTGTATGTACAAAGTATTGTACCTCCACGAGCTCCAATATGGTGATCATCATGCATAACAAACACGACACAAAATAAATAAAAAAGAACAGAAACGTTTGGCTTTTCCTCGGATGCCTCTGTAGCGTTTGAAACTGGGGCGACACTGCGCTTTTCTTTTATTCATCTAATAGAAATTCCTTTCTAAAAAAAATTAGTATCGTTTGGCTCTTCCTCGGATGCCTCTGTAGCGTTGCCACTGTTTTTGGAGGATTCATCGAAACCAAGCTCCAGTCGAATCGCATTCAGCAGGCACAGTAGTAGAATAGGGAGCCACGCGCGCCCTGCAAAGTCGTTATCTATCTCCAGACAGGTTACCTGCAGACACAGGCCGGTCACCAACACTGCAGCGCTAGCTGCTGCCAGTGGTGACATAGAGGTGCAGGCAAATGGTGTACTCGAAGTCCGGTCTGCCTGATACCTGCTTCCCTTCAGTTCCACCTCTCTTCCAAATTATAAGACGTTTTATTTTTTTTAATGCTTTAATTAACTTTATGTTTAGACATATGCAAATCTAGATGCATACTAGCGCCGTCCAGACAAAAGTTCATAATAATACACTTTTTTTAACCTAAGAGTTCATAATATAATACTATAAACTTTGTGAAGAACTCGGTGTCGCTCGGTGCGGTACCAGCACCTCAAACATGAGGAGCAGACCTACCATGCCTATTTGCCCTCATAAATCATGAATCTCTGTTATGATTACTCAACTGGTGCTTAACCGCTAAACCGGCCAATGGTATGTAGCTAGAATTTTAAGCTCTGACTTAATATAGCTTTTTTTACTAAATGAAGTCTCATTTGGCATATCTATAAACATCTTCGGCTTCTTGCTACATTACACGGAGGTGCCAGAGCTAGTACCGGAACAATAAAATAATGGCTTTACTAGATTCTAATTCATTCTAAGAGAAACAAAAATGGCTCCTCATTCTAGTGTACCAAGAAGTCGAAGCCCGAAGCCTATCTAAGGTCCACCAAATAGGACCTAAATATAACATTTCATGCTACAAATATATAATGGCATATATAATTTACTTAAACAGAAGACATACATTTAAACAGACTCACAAACATTTTACTCTATCTAAGTACATACAACACTTTGTTCAAATTTTTAGGGTGATCTGTGGCCCCCTAGTTACACGGCTACGCCACTGGCTTATGCGTTGGTTCTCATCTCTTTTCTTTTAAAAAGTTTTTGAATAGGTTTCAAGGTTCTCGCTATTTATTCATAATTGTCTCTCTACTTAACCAATTAAGCAAAAAAAATACATATTGGAAATCTACGAAGAATTTCCTATAACATTTGTTTATGTGACCGAGGTGAACTCTAGATCAAAATAGATTGAAATTAGAGGAATGTAAACACCACACTGGTGTTTTAAGAGTCGGTGACACCGCGATTTTCACGGTTTCCATGTGAGCCCTACCCTCTTCCCGTGACCACCACACCCGCACCCGTGCCCCAAGCCTCGGGCGAGCTCATCAGACATGGCGGATTTGGCCACAACAATGGAGGATCTGTCCCTGCATGGTGGATCCATCGAGGTAGGTCTTTTTCTCCTCCTCATCGTCCTCCTCATCTAGATCTTTCGGTTGGGATGGTCTATGAGCGGTTTTAGGGAGCCCCCGTAGCGGTAGCGGCGGTCGAACCAGTGAAGGTAGGAGTTGGAGAAGACGGTGGCGTCAAGCTTCGCCGGTCTTGAAGAAGATCTTTGGAGATGGGGGCGCCACAGGCGGCGGGGGTGTCTGGAGGAAGAAGAATAGTGGTGTCAGGAGGAGGAAGAAGCAGCTTGAGCCGTTGGATGGGGAGATCAACGGCCAAAAAAATTGTGTCCTAGGAGAGGGGAAAACAATGTCGCAAAAAAAATGGAGAGGGCAAAACACATGTTTGAGGTAGATAGTCTCAAAAAATAGTTTGAAGATTCTGCACATGAAGAATCTAGACTTGGTAGTAGCATTATTTTAACCGTGAGCCTGTGACTCCTAATTTTCTTATTCGATTCTAGTCAAACCGTGAGCCCATAGATCCCACAACATACCTAGGCCTTGGGCCTAATTCTGCCTAAAAGATTAGCCTGATAGGTAGAACTGCCCGCCTTATATGTTGGGCTTTCCTTTCGTCAATTACCCTTGTGGAGCTCAACCGAACAATCTCTCCATCATACCTCGGACCCTACTCTTCAACATCACACTACACTATGTGATCTCCAAAAGACATTTTCTAGGCCTCAAAGTCGGGTTTTTTTCGACCATGGGCTTAGATACCACTTGTTAGAGTCTTGCGATAGGTGCCCCTCGAACCTAGGTCCACCGGAGCCCACAACATAGTCAGACCTTGGCCCTAACCAAAAGACTAGCTTGCGCGGGTGAGGGGGCCCCGCGCCTTTATATGTTGCACTTCTCCATGATCAGTTAGTGATGTTGGAGTAAACCCAAGGACGAATAATGTAACCTCGTGCATTATTCATTACTATTTGTACTTACCTATACTGATGCCAGCGTGTCAATGATCAATGCTATTATGTAAAATTGAGTACTTGTGTACATGTTCTATATGGAATGCCATGAGATGCCCAACGAGTGATAAAATTGAGGCTAAGGAGCCATTCCAAATTTCCAACTGAAGAGCTGCAACGAGCTCACACCTGTAGTAGATATGTTCTATCAATGCATGGTGTTAGATTCTCACCGATAGCACGACACGTCATAGGCATCACAGCACCAGTGAATGGGCACTAGCTCCCAACATGGTTCCTACAGTCTCCAAAGCAAGCTGCCTCGTTTTTTTTTTTTTATGAAACAGGAGGAGCAGAGCCCTTACTGGAAAACTATATTATTAAAAAAAAGTGTCATATTTACAAACGTGAATCAAGAAACATAAAAAGATACAAAAAAAAATAGCAAAAATTGCACAAAGTTGTCTAGCCATTGATCTATACGAGGATGAAAGCTTGGTTTGCCCTTAGGATAACTAAGGCAAATTTGTTTCTGAGAACTTCTTTGCATCGACGACCTGAATGCGCCAAATTCCTGAAGATAATGTCACTTTTTTTTTTTGCAACTGAATATAATGTCATTACGCATCATCCATATTACCCATCACATTGTGATGATTATCTCCATGAAGAAAGGCATGGTCTTGTCAATTAAGGCTGCCTTTCTTCATGGAGATAATGATCACAATGGACTTCTCATGCTTTCGAAAATATTAAAAATATCATTTGCGTTGGGTATGAAGACATTCAGAGTATACCAACAAGCCAAAGCGAAAGCACAGTGGAAAAAGCATGTGAAGCGGATCTTCTTCAATGTTGAACATGTAGAAAACACAATTGTAGTCTGGTATTCTATGTCCCAAAAAAAACTAATATTATATAAAAATTATCTCCCGTGCATAGCTAAGCTATACTAGTATAGTATCTAGATTTGTGATAATGATATTATTAGTTCTTTACCCAATTGTTATAATCTTAATCCCAAATTGCCTAAGCTGTGGTATTATCAGTTGCATAGTTAAATTGTTCTAGAACAAATACTTGTTAAGTATGCTAGTCATACTTCGTTAGTCGAGACTGAGCAGTAAGCACATATCATCCTCTCACGGCGAAACAACAATAGCAGGACGATCCAAGGGAATAAGTTGGACGATGTGTCATCCATTGTATATACCACGCACATGTGCTGATTCATCACATTCCGGGCACGGTCTCACACCTTTCCATCAACAAATCTTTGTTTTTGCCACTAAGCCCCAATCTGTATAGCAGTAGGATAAGATAAGAACAACAGAAAGCCGACAGAGGTGACAGGCCTGATCGCTCTCCATGTTTCAAGGGGAGCCTGCAATGCGAGCACGAGACTGAGCTTGGGGAAACTAATAAAAAAGCCACATTGCTTCCTTGGATAACACCAAGGTTACCTTTTCGAAATCAGAACCAGGCAACGGCAAACAGCAAAAACTCACTGAGAGCAAGAGCATGCTTTGGACGCCGTACAGATGCAGTCCTCCACTACTCAAGTCCAAGTGGACAGCAGGGATGACAGGCATGACCCATCTCTTTTGCATTTCCACCCAAAGTAGGGGCATGGAAAGAACCTAGTAGGGCTGCCCATGGTGGTCTTTACATCTCAATCATCCAGGTTAGAGATCTGAGGTAGTAAATAGCATGTGCTCAATTTTCCTGGATGGGAGATTTCTCTAGGTACCTATCAAAATGTCTTGTGAGTTGTGAACAATGAGTGGTCCTAGTAGCACCTCTAACCAGGCCACACACTGGGCTATCACATGCTAACTCTCTAGCTAGCACATTCAAACGCAATTTCATCATTGGCTCGCAAAATAAAAAACTTAATTTCATCATTTATTATTGAGTTCAGTACTAAGTTCTCGATCCGCCGATACATAGAGAAAACAGGTTAAACAAATCTAGATAGATAACATTGATCTAAACAAAGGTTTTAATTGAATTGAATGGAAAGGCAAAAACATATATAGCCTTTTGGAATAGGTGGCAATGTAGCATGTGGAGTGTAAACGAAAGGTAGGAGGAGGAAAAGAGGCAACATACGTGCCCTAGCTAGATTCCCGGACAGTAGCCCAAAATGAAAAGAAGAATTGAAAGTGAGCAAAATTTGACCGACTGATACATACTGTATTGGCAATGGAATGCATGTTGCACCGGCCAGATTGTAGGCAGGAATGGGAGGCCGGCCGGCACGCACGCATGGGTCCCTGTGACGGACGGACTGCTGGGTGCCCTTGATCAGATCTCTAATAATTCTTGAAAGGAGCGATGTGTGGCTTTGCCTGGGCAGGAGGAGCCCATCCATGTGTCCGCATGCCACGGGCACCTGAATAGCGGCATGTGGTTTCCAGGGGACAGCCTCACCAAGCCTAGTACAGACACTACTCGCCAGCGCCCCCATTGACAAATGTGTTGCTCTCGGTGTTTTAAAAGGGGCCACCATCCAGTGCTTCTGGCACTTGGGTTTTGATGCTAATGTATGGTTGGGGTCCTGTGCTGCGATGTGCAAATCATATATGAGGAGCAGAGGAGGTTGCTAAATACTAACTAGTTCCTCTCATAACTATGAATGTATAATGATATTTTTTTTTGCTATGCAGTGTAATGTAGCATTATTGGACCATTGCTTGTGATCTAGAGTGAGTGAGAGAGAGTGCACACCATGTATACTTGCTTTGTTTTGTTGTATTGGAAATGCTTTCATTTGTTTGACATATATATATTTAATATCCTGAAACTCATCCTAACAAGTTGCATTGTAGCTAGAGAGCCAACAAATATTGATCCTAGTAAGGATTTGCAACCTTTTTTTTCCTCTTTCAATGCAATATAGAATCCAAGTGTCATGACCAATAGATATAGATATAGATTTGGTTATAGATATTTTGGATATAACATATGAAGGGATATCAACATCTTCTATATCCAAATTTGAGTATTCATATATAGATGCGGTATGTATACTCTCCTTGCTTTCCTTTAGTCGCACAATTGTTTCTCCTTTTAGCGCACCCCTCTAAGTGCCACCGTTAAAGCCGGTGGTTTGTGTATGTGTGTCTAGCTCTAGACTTGTGTGCTCCCGAGCATCTCGCTAAGGGGCACACGAGGATGTAAAAACTTTCTCACTTCTCTTAATGCAGAACGGGCTAGAGCACGGTTTCAAAAAAAAAAAAACTTTAGATTCGGATACCCTTTGGTCTGTCGGTTGATCAATCGGAAATTGTCTACACCATTTACTATCCTACATATATGGATGAGAAAACTGTGACGGCATTAGAGTTGTGCCTTTGGTCCTACGAGGCATGTTTGATAGCTTAGGCCCACTAGCTTGAACAGAGTTATACTTTGACTACTGAGAAAAAAACTGTGCATGGCTCCCATGTTAGTTTAAGCATCTCAGTACAGTTTCACAGGGAAGAGGTTACATATACCTATCAAAATGTGGTACTACTGTCATCTTCAAATATTCGAAACGAGCTTTTGGAACAGAGAGTTTGTGCATACTTGTCAAGAATTCAATGCAATGTTGGAATTAACCATACTGTTCGCCCAACTTGATTTGGGAGGAGCATATATCTTTTAAAGAAAAAGGCTAGATCTGTGGACAGGAGCAAGATTGGTTGTGTACGTGCATATCGGAGATTCAGAAGTCGACAACTGGCACGGCATACGTACCCAGTCATTCTCCGGCCTATAGTCAAGCGTAGACTACTATACTTTTTTACGAATTGCACAAGTACAGACCGGATGCTCAACACACGGTATTAACCACTCAATATATAAAGCACTCACGAGTGTATATATAAAAATTAGCTATACACATTTAGCTTCACGATGAGAGACAGAAATACACCCAGAAAACAATAATTTATATGAAACTTATTTTTGAAATAAACTGAAAAAATCCAGATGGAATTCACATGTGTAGCTTTTATGGGATTAGTAAGACCCATGTGGCAGCCATGTGAATGCCCTAGCTTAAGTTTTGGCGCTAAGAGCAAGGAAGATGGTGTGGAAGAATACCTTTGGTTCTGGATGGTGGGGCTCTGGCACGCCCCCACACCCACAAGCTATCATGCTTCCATGTTACTGTGTCACTCTGCCGCTGCACTCAAATGCATGCCCTGACCATGAAGTACTACAGTAGTAGTCCATAGCCAACAAAGTCAAGGGAACCTCTTGCTAATGGATCGAGAAACACATGTGCAAAGCTGCTGGGGGTGTACAGCAATAATCAATACCATGTACACTTGCATACTTCAGCGCTGTCTTTTTTTTTTTTTTTTTGACATGGATCAGCGCTGTCTTTGTACAATCCATGTACCTATACTCCAGCTGAATTCAATTTAAAATTTACTTACGTTTGGGTTACATAAGTTATTACATTTGCATTGCTGTTGTAATACAGTAGCACACGAGATTGCTAGGCTGAGTCGGGACCCGGATGCCCTCTCAGAGTTTGTAAACATTATAGTCGCGATTCGTTTGAGCAATTAATTCCTAATATAAGGGCATGAGTGACCCTTAAGTTTCAAAAAAAAAGTGCATAAGCCAGTTAATAAAAACTATGCATGACTAAGCTAGTTAATAACTACTTCTATAGTATGACATTGGAACACAAGCAAAAAGAAGGATCTTACCATCGCTCATTATCCATGTTTTTGGTCGCGGGCTATACAAAATAGCGTCGGCCATTTCTAGGCGCTATTCGCCGCTATCGCGCCCGCTATTCGCCGCTATCGCGTCGCTATAGCCGCCGCTTATAAGCGCCGCTTATAGCACAATAGCGCCAGGCTGCTGCTTTGCCGCCGCTATAACGCGCTATTTGTTTCAAGATCACAAGCAATGCACATTTCCACAGATCACACCATCCTAATTGCATCAAACAAGTTGAAGAACTGAAGAACAGGGGAGTTGGCTCTGCCATTGATGCTGCCAGCGCTTACCTGCCACCACCACCTAGCCAGAACAACCGCCTTCACCGTGAAGAACCGCCGCCCCGCCGCTTAAACAAAACCGCCGCCACGCCCCAACAGCCCTTGCCGTCGTGAAACCACCACGCGAGCCCGCTGCCATGCGAGCCGCTGCCCCGCGCGTGAGCCCCTAAACTGCGTCGCCCAGCGCTAAAGGAGCCAAGGAGAGCGGCGCCGCTTGAAGGACCAAGGAGCCACACACCGGAATTCTAGGGTTCAACCAGGGAATAGGATCGATGGACTTGTTTTGGGCGGGCTAAATTTTCCTTTTTTCAACAAATTAAGGGGTCGCTTGCTATTTTTGGCTGGCTGCAAATAGCGCCTGAATAGCGGTGCTACAGCGCAATAATAGCGCTATAAGCGCCAATAGCACGCAAAACGGCAATAGCGTTGCGGCATTCCAATTGGCGCTATAGCGCTCATTATACAAATTGGAGCTTTTTTCAAAAAAAAAAAAAAAGTCCACAAAATATTCCTCATAAGAGGTGCTAGAAAAAGATCAATCCTAAAATTAAAACAAAAAATAGAAACACGTGGTCATGTGTTCAGCTGACTCTAAGCGTCACTGATAGTAACCCATTAGAAACATCTTGTCATCTCACTATTTCTAAAATCTCACATATACCATATTGTGGACACATCTCCCCTACCCTAAATATCCAAAAGTGCTGCTATATCTGCTCCTAACTTTAGTGACATCTGTCTTTGTTAATGTAGAAAAACTAACTTAAGTTATAACAAATTAACCCCTAACTTGCATCTAGATTACATGAGACAAACTCCGTGTTATTAAAAATAAGCTAAAGTAACCTCTAACACTAAAACTTAGATACATCTTGCATTATGAAACATCTCAAATTGTTTCTAGATATGTGCTTCTCAGGAATTACTCAATTCTATTGTTAACATATAAAAATAACTTAAAGTATGTCACTGTGTTGAACATGTATGCATGTATATATGCAGATGATGCCACTTTCCATGGCAAATGCACATTATATTTTTATATTTCTATTATATAACAAAATGACGCTCTTCATAGTGGTTGTGATGTAATGAGGCACAAACTAATGGCTAGTTTGGATATAAGCGCTAATTGATAGATAGCTAAAAATTAGCTCTAGTGCATCTAAATAGTAGTCAAAGTCTTAAAATCGTTGTTAGCAAACTAGCTAAGTAACCATAACTAATTCAGGCTAACTTTTATTCCGAACTAGAAACTAGATATGTGTATTCAAACAGGCCTTAAGTTTCTACAAGGTGTCCAAGGAATAGACATTATACCGTGTTTCAAAAAAAAATGGAAGCAGATATAAGGAATTTTGATTCGCTGTGGCCCAAAATTATAAAAAGAATTAAAACTATTAGCCCTAGTATATGTCACGAAAGCTGTTTTTATTGAATTGATAGGTTGTGGGATGAGTAGCATACTAGCATAGCACGGTATCATTTTTTTTTAAAAAATATATTGGGGTTGTCTAATGACCTGTAAAGAAATAGTGATGACCTAATAAGAAGCTAAAGTATATGTGGAAGTTTACGAAAACAATGGTAAAGGATGGTCAAATTCACTCCATTTTTAAATCAACTTACTTTCTTTCTAAAGATTCAAGGACTCAGAGCATGCGATCTCCATGGGCTATATAATTTTAGTACAATGATTTTGTGTAGTCTTTTATTATCATTCTTTTCTAATTGCTCGATGTGCTTAATATCCTAACTAGTTTCATAGTTTTTATTATCTATATGACACTTTTACCAACAACGAGCCAATGGTGATTTTGCCAGCGTAATAGTGGGCTTCGCTCTTTTGCCATCATGCAAATGGGTTTCGCTTATTTGCCATTGTCAAACTTGGCACAACAGCTAGAATGCCCTAAGACTAGAATACGATACTTTTCTTTCCTATTCTACCCCTGTTTCTTTCTTCCTCGTCATCGCCGGAGGTATGCGTCGCCGGTGCTTGACTGCTTCGGCCACCGACGCTCCCCTCTCTATTTTCTCCTCCGGTGTTACGCCACGATCATGGCGGTAGCCGGCCTTGGCTCCCCGCCACAAGTTTCCTCCCCTCAATGGATGCTACGGCACCCCTCACCGTCGAGATGAGGGGCGGCGCCGGGCGGGACCGGGGCACGAGCGGCCGCCACCGCACAATCCTCGCCCTCCTTGCGCCGTCGCCTCCCCACCTCACATGGCCTTCGCTTCCAGTTCAGTCACCGCCCGCCGTCGCGAGCCGCTCCGCTACATCTTGCCGACGCTGGCCAAGGCTCCCGACTCACCGCCGAGGGCAGCGTGCCAATAAAGAGGGCGCCCGCCTTCGCTTCCCTCTCCTCACCCTCTCGGCCGCGCCACGCAAGGCGCCGCCGCCGCCCGTCCTCCCAGCTGCCACCGTCGATCCCCATCCGCCCGCTTCTCGGCCTCCGCGACACGTCGACAGTTTAAGGCCTTGAAGGACCGCGACCATGCCCTCCCCTTCCTCCATCGCCCCCTCTTTGCTCACGGCTACGCAAAACCGGAGCCACTCCCGACGAGACCGAAGCCGCCCCTCGCGCCCGCCCGCACCCCCGCTCACTCCCCATCCCCGCGAGGATCCCGTCGCGCACCGCCGTATCACGCCGCAACGCGCGCCAATGTCCCGCGCTTCGCCCGCCGCAAGCACTCCGCCGCTGTTCACGGGCGAGCGCGCCGCCCGCCAAGCAGGGCCGAGCTTCCTCCGCTCAGATAAGGTAGGGAGGCATGGGCAAAAACAGGCAGGAATGAGATAGAAAAGAGAAGAATGGCATTCTAGCCTCGCAAGTCCGGTTTGATACCTGGCATTCAAAATCCCTTTTTATTTGATGAAACAAGGAAACCATGTTTTTTGCGCTTTAAGAAGTTAGCCCTTTTCTCACCAACAACACCCAGAACAAAGAAGCCACGACAATGCAACTGTACACTAAAATTGACATTACAGTAGCCAAGTAATTAAAGATGCTGGCAGACAAGCTGATTAGTGAGTCATCTGTGTGACGGAATGGACGTGTCTTCCGTTTCTCGTGGAACAATATTTAGCATTGATTTAGGATGACTATTTGGATGTTATTAGGGTGGGTCTCCAAACCAAAGTGGGGCTGCTCCAGCATGTGCAGCCATGTGCATGGTCTGCCTCTCCTCCTTCTGCCCATCACCCATCACCCCTCTTCTCTGTCTCTCTCTCCTTGTAACATGTAGAAAGTGTACTCTTTCTCCTCTTCTTTTCCTTTTCCCACACCATCTTTCATACTTGAGACATCACCCTTTTGTTTCTTACTCCCTAAGTTTATTTAATAATAATAACTGAGCATATAAAAATTCATAGAAAAAAGATGCTATATATGCTCGCTCCAGTGGAAGTTATATAACTGCTTTTGACAGTTAAATTGACCGTTCGAGGGGTTGGGGCGTGGGTCCCCTGAAGTATCCGAGATATCTTTCGCTTTGTACATACCAATTCTTTTTACTTAATGTATTCAACACATATTGGCCTGGGAAAAATAATTAGTCCCTCTATTCTAAAAGGAGTGCACTTCTATTTACGAACTAAGATATTTTTTTAAAAAAAAAAAAAAAAGATTGACTCCATTTATAGAAAAAGAAAATCAACATTTATATCTTCACGTACATTTATGTATTCATCACCAACAAAAAAAGAAAAAAAAGGAAAATGAATTCATCACCAAAACTACATCTACAACAGATTGCCCTTTTATATTATCATCAGTAATAATTATCTGATGTGTATATCCTATGCAATGCAAACAGGGCTGTTTGTTTTAATAAATCCAAATGGATGGTTCAAAGCACAACAATCTACCCTGCCTGCAATGAATAGCAGCTGAGCAAGGCCACATGCACCTTTCTTGTTCTTGGCCTAGCTCACCTAGCTCTAGCTTTATATTCACATAAACCTCTCCTCTTGGAGCTGGACTGAGCTCCTACAAACCATCACCTTCTCCTTCTCCTCCTTCCAAGAACCAACTGAGAAAGTAGCCATTGCTTGTTGGTCGCTAGCGCTAGCAGTGACTGACACCAATGCATGCCCCTAGGAGGTTCAAGAAGGCCTTCATGGCGCAGCTCCTGCTGAGCCTGCGCGCGGCCGGCCAGGCGTCCAAGTCCATGGGCCTTCGGGAGCGCCGGGACGCCGTGCGGCTGTCCTCCGACGTAGCGATGGCGCTGGCGCTGCAGGCGTCGTCCTCCGCCGCACGGGCCCGCGCCCGCGCCTCGACAGCGCCGGCGCCGGCGCCGGCGTGGGCGCGCGCGCTCGTCGCGAGGCACGCGGCGGAGCAGCGCAACGAGGCGCTCCTCCGCCGCATCATGGGCGGCGACGGCTACGAGATGGCCGCCAAAGCGGCGGCGGCGAGCTCGAGGGTCAGGAAGGATGCACGGAGCAGGAGGATCGTGCGGAGGTCGCGCCGGGTGTGCAGCGGCGCCGCCGCCGGGAGGAAGAGGAGGAGCTTGCTGCTGCTGCTGCCGGCGGCGGGCGGCGGCAGATGCAGCGCAATGGCGGCGGCGAGGAGGATGGTGAAGGCGAGGCTGCAGGTGCTGAGGAGCCTTGTGCCGGGTGGGGAGGCGATGCGTGGCCTCTCCCTGCTCACCGAGACGCTGGACTACGTTGTGTGCCTCAAGACGCAGGTGGAGCTCATGCAATGCCTCTGCAAAGGACCCCGTTCTTCCCAGCTGGGCTGATCGAGGCCATCATCTCAGGGTGAGCTTAGCGTAGTGTCCTCTGTCCAATCTTTCGAGCTTCTGAGTCTTTTTGTAATTTGATTTGATGGTAAATGAAGTTTAATCTGTCTATATGTGATGTGCAGTGAATATGTTAGTCTGCATCGATCTGCTATTTGTTTTTTCAGATTTTGATGAGTATCTGAAATTTCAGTATTTGTTTCTTTAGATTTTGATGAGTATCTGAATTCAGGGTGACGGTTATTATACTGAGAGTTAGTATTACTAACTAATGAAGTACTTAGTATATAGCTAGTGCTGTACTACTGTACCTCCTGTCAGTGACTGAATTGAAATGTCTATTCTTTTACCCAAGTGTGATGATGTATCTGTGGTACATTCCATATGGCATACTCTCAAGTTTTAGCTACCCTTCCACTTCCATAGTTCCATCTCACACAACTTTTCCTTTCTACAGGAAAAAAGTGCATGGCTTTCATTTTTTTTTCCCATTTGAATGCACATTTGTTTACTGAACATACAGCTAGATTGCCTCCTTTCCTGATTTGCCCAAAGTAACAATCTTCTTTACTTAAGCTGTCTTAAACATATTACTTTCAAAAAGCTTACTTAAACATAAAGGTGCTTGTTTTCAACCTTACTTGGAACCCTGAAGAATATGTTATATGAATGACTCGCCATGCCAAACAATTGTCCACATATCCATGTCTGTCAGTAACATTTGCCTGCTGATTGGATTGCAGGGACGGAGCAGGCAGCAACTGCGAGACTGCAGGTGCAGAGCTGCATGAGAGGAGGAGGTATGAGAGGATTGAATGAAAATCCTTGGCCACCAGGCTCATGTCACGCATGCACAGAAGGCAAGGACCGCAACTGAAGCCGCCGTCTGATCTGGATCACTGGATAGGCATTGTCTCCGGGGGCCAACTTACTATAGCTATAGCTAGCTGTACTAGCAGCAGTACCCAGTGTAGTGTAACTATTGTGCAAGTACATGTCAGTGCAAACATGGACCTGGTTTTGCTGTATCTCCTCATCACAGCATAGGATGAACACAAGCCATCATCCATTTGGTGAAACAAGTTTTCTCTTGTTGAATAACTAGCAAATTTTGGTTTAGTGGGTGGGCAAAATATAATCTGCTTCTAGTACGTGGAGTCTGTGCAGTCTTGATGATCTTTCTGCTCTGATAAAGCTCTGTTTCTGTATGTTCAAAATATGGGCCCCTGTATATATATATACCGGCAATAAGGAGAAAAAAGGTGGTATGATCAAAGGAGTGATTTATTATTATGAAATTAAATTTTGTCAAAAAATTTTGTAGTCGAAAATGACTCATATTAATGTGTACTAGGACAGGGAGCGGTTATTTGTCTATCCACTTAAGTGTGATTCTAAGGATCTACTATTAAATTTGTAGCTTGGCCTCATTCTTTTGTGAGACCACAGATATTTTAACCAAGACTAGAACTAACAGTAAGCAGTGTCCATGTCTTGAAATAAAGTTTAAAGTCTTTCATTGCTGCCATTTCAACCTCAGAAACTGTGCTGCATCAAAACGTCCAGTTCAACATTGGGATCGAAACTAGGAAGACTATCATGCTGTCATCGGACAAGGAAACCAGTGAAAAATATTACTAGTGTACACTATCAATACTTGGTGTATGAAAAAGGGTTGAACCTGAACCCACCGTATGCAACAACTGTATCCGTCGTTGTATCTAGTAGCTAGAGGCAGCCTAGGATTCGACAGCACTATTGCAACTTGTATGTAGACCACTAAGATTGCCGAGGTAATGATTCAACCTGACGAACATTCACATGCAAATCACTGTTCCCTACTAGTAGCTATAGTACCACACTGCCAACAGGAAGTATCATCATATTTCTCTCCATCCCCTGTAACAAACTCGATAGGTAGTGAAACTGAATCGAAATTGTCACATACTCACTCCGTTCCAAATTATAAGACATTTTAGCTTTTTTAATACTTTATTTTGTTATGCACCTAGTTATACACTATGTTTAAATATATAGTAAAAGAACCGTATCTAAAAAAGCCAAAAACGCCTTATAATTTGGAATGGAGGTAATACCTCTCACATCAAAAAAAAAAAAAAAAAAAAAGCCACAACTCCTAGGCAACAGTTAGTTGCAAATGGTCCAAGTTCTGCTGGTTTTGGATCGGTCGGGCTTAAGCTCTCTAAGATATCTCAATAGACTTTCATGTCCCTTCCTAATCCTTAGTCCAGTAAGAACACTATCATATGGAAATGGAATGTCAATGAGTTCCAAAAGGCTCAACTATACATGTGTGGGGGTATGTCAATATGTAAATACCACCCTAAACAATGAACTAATTACAGCTAGCATATATTCATGTGTGGGGTATGTCAACGTGTAAATATGACTATATGAGAGTTGAGGGAACATATGTGCATTATTGTACTTGTGCCATCCATAGTCTGCACACTAGTGCATGAATGCTTCAATATCACTGATGGTCCAGCGTACACCACAGTGGATAGGAAAAATAATGGGAGAAAAGCTGCATTTGGTTATTATATATAATACTCCTATGTTCAAAGATAAGAAATAGGAGGGGTTGTGATTGGAAGCTAGATCAGTTTCTTACTGTTCTCTTTTGTTCAGTTTCAGATACAGTAGGCAAGGCTAAGAAGAATAACATTCGCATGTTGGACCTCGATCAGCTGGAAACCAAATAATCATATTACCGGCCCCAACGTAGATCCGCCCGTGATCCTAGGTCACTAGTAGCTAGTAGCAAGGCCTACTACAATTGGCATAAAGGGGTCCAACCTTTGACAAACCTACTGAAGTGCTGGCACGGGCGGATCTACGTTGGGGCGCGAAATAGCAGCTGCCCCAAACTAAAAGTCCACAGCGTTGTCTAAAAAATAGCTAGACCAAATAAGCAAAGTTCCTACTCTGCCGCCATCCTCGTTGTTGCATGTAAACCCGCACTAGCAAGGAAGTCCACCGCGTTGCCTAAAAATAGCTAGACTAGCGCAAAGTTCCTACTCGCCGCCATCCCGTTGTTGCATGTAAACCGCACTAGCAAGGACACATGTGAGCCGTATGCGTTCAAATGAAAAACAAAGCAGTCCAATGGAGGAGGAGGAGGAGAGGGATGGGATTGTGCCGTGCATCGCAGTGGGCGGGACCTCATGGAGGAGGATGATGGGATTGTCAGTGACGCCGCCGCTACCGGGCTGGCCATGGCGCGGCGGCCGGGCTCGTGTTGTCCGCTGAATCGGAGCGGCCGCGGCTCGCGCGTATTCAAGGTCGGGTGACAGGGGGTGGCTCCGGTGGGTGTTGTCGGAGGGCGAGGACGGAGTGGCAAGTCAGTGCTCATGATCAGCCCCATTGGCGTTGCGAAGAAGAAGACACAAAAAAATGGTAGCATGTGTCTATTGATTATTGCTAAATTTGAGGTAATATCTCAACTTCGCATTAAAATTGTGTGATTGTAATGTATGGATGCATTAATGTAATGTAAATTATAATGTTCTTGATTTTAGTTTAGTCGGTCGTTAGAAGTTCGCCCCAACTGGTTTTTTTTCCTGGCTATGCCACTGCCTAGGATCCTTGAGCACTATTGCTAGTAGGTAGTTGTATGTGCCCAATCAATATGCTGAGGCAATAATTCACTAAAAATCCCAAACATTATTACCCAAACTACCAATATTCTATCCTTGCATTGGGGGTATCTAGCTTGTAGCTTTCGTGCAACAAAAGCTTCCTTATTGCATAATCTAAATTACAAACACCATATAGCGTAACTTCCTTTGTACTCTGTTTCTGTCTATCTGAAATTTAAACAAAACAATATGGCTTGGACAAATTGTCTGATCCAAAACCCATGGTTTCATTTTATTCTCACATATATCATACTGATAATTTCTTTCAAAAAAATATCATACTGATAAGAACCCGAGCATAAATCATGGCACAGACGATGACCATTTACATAGAAGAAGAAGACCCATCCATCAACATTCCTGCACAGAAGCTTCAGAAATAGCTGCAGTGGCGCGCATCTTTGAGTTCTGAAGATCCAAACCAGACACTTCCTACTTCCCAACCAGGCTGTACTTGTGCCGCCGGTTGTTCCGAAGCACGCAGCATCCGATGGAGTAGACGACGATGAGGAGAGCGATGAATGCAGCATTAACGATGGCAATCTTCTTCCAGCTGTTCTTGAGATTACCCAGGACACCGGCCTTGCAAGACTGGCAGGAGTAGCAGAGCTCAGACTGGTCGTTGGACCAGGTGCCGCAGTCAGGGTTGGACGAGTTGCTAGGGACCTGAGGGGCTTCAACCAGTAGGTCTCGTTCAGGTATGCGAAGTTGCATTCAGTTGGGGGCTTGCAGCATCCAGACTGTAAAACACCAGTTGGATCACAAAGTCATTAACCTTAAACTCTTTTTACCTTTCCTTCCATGTTTTTTCCAAAGTATTTGGAAATGGATGTAATGGATCTTTTTTTTTTTTTTTGCAGGAAGACGATGACCACATTTTTTTTTTTCAGAAAATGCACGATCACAGCTGAATCAGAGTGTGTAGACTTGACCTTTTGCAACATGGAAATATCATAAATGTTTTATTGAAAAGCACATCCAGAGTGTAGAAGCATGATCTTGCAAGAGCACATCTAAGACCAAATCAATGGATGGATTACCCAACACCATCACTGTCATGTGTCATCTATTGAAAACTTTTAGTATTTTATAAGAGTTGTTAGCATTGACCGAAATCCTATGGAATAGATCACAAGCTTGTTCTGGTCATCTACTCTGCTAGCTATTGTGCATGCAGGAGTTTGATGAAGTCGTGATGGTCGCTAAATATCACATCGAGTGATGCCAGATGAAAGATACTCACTTGCATTGCATTGAGTACTTTCACAAAAATTAACATTGTGTACATCTCAAGTGAACTTAACCATACTATTGTCTCTCGTTTACACTTGAAGGCAACAATATGTGGAAAAAGCCAGCTGAAGCTGTTTTGTTCTGAGAGAAAAAATATCTGATAAGCCGAGCTGATAAGTTCAAGCGAGCTGATGGGAAGGGCTTTTTGCAACGCTGTGGCTAGGGCTGCTGGCTGGCTGCACACCCTATTGCTGGATGAATTCCTCGTGTACATGAAGATTTGCTATGTGATTAGATAAAACAATTGATTTTGCCTCCTAATAGTTTAGCACTTAGCCTCCTAATAGTACAGCATAATAAAGCAGTAAACACCATGCTGTCACCGCACTGATTTTTTCTGCAATAGAGTCGCTCTCTGACTGTTCTAAACAACAGTTAAACGTTAAAAGAAGCAACTTGAGCAATCCACTGGATGGCTTCACTAGAATGGGTCAAGAAAGCATTTGCTTTCAAAAATATCCAGTTCAGGTGAGATGTCCTCCTGTTGACTTTAGGATACATGCATGCATTAGGTAACATTGGCATTACCAAACTGAAGAACCTATCCCTTGCTGCCTTGGTCTTGCAGAACAAAAATACAAGAACTAGACAATAATACTTTTGAAACAAAAATTGCAAATATATGTTCATACAAAAAGTAGCACCTTTCTCAAGAACTCAATCTTAAAGCCACTTTTTACCTTGACAATTATACAATGAAGATCACATAGTAGATCATTACTTAGTTCCATCAGTGTAACTTGAAAAGAAGCGAACATTATGTTTTTTTTTTTTTTTTTTTTTGAAAATAAGCAAACAATTATCCTTAAGCATGTTTGTGGCAAGCAAAGAAGTGTTTCACAAGAATCACCAAAGCTCACTGACCTGCACCGGCGAGAGGTTGTCGTTGACGAACTCACTGAACGTCCGGTTGCTCTGCAAGCTCCGGCACACGCCGGCCTCCGCGAGGCAGCTCCTGATCCGTCCCCAGGTGCGGTCATCCTCCACCCTCCGCTTGAGCCAGCTGGAGTAGTCCCCGAGCCGGTACTCCTTGAACCCTCTCCCCGACACGGCCCGGCCGGCCCCGGCGTTGGTGACGACGAGCGCGAACACGGCGAAGCAAAGCGTAGCGACGATGAGAAGCGCCGCTATGAAGAGGTACAAGCAGACGAGACTGGACGAGCGACAGCACGCGCCCGCGATGCCGGCCATGGAGACGACCAAGATGGCCGCGCCCAGGTACAGGGCCGGCGTGCGGAGGAAGCGCTGGCAGTCGCTGCCGCGGTGGGGCGCGCCGGCGTAGATGCCCCACGCGAGCACGGCTGCGCCGAGGAGGAGGGTGAGGACGTTGAAGCACGCGAAGACGGCGTTGCTGCAACGAGGCCCCGCCATTGCTGGTGCCGCGATGGGGATTGCAGAGGAAGGAAGAAGCAGGGGAGGTAGAATATGTATATAGCGGATGATGTTGGAGGGAAAATGTTGAATTGGGCAACGACGACTGCACATTGCACGTGCATGATCACGTGGGCTGTGAGATGGCTGGGTTTCAGACCGCTGCCAGTCTTGGGCTATCTCTTCACTGTTTTTGTGAAGCCCAACACATGGCATTACTTTTTTTTTTTTTCTTGTTGGGGGTGTTAACGCTTGGTATTATCACAATTACTGTTTATACTAGTAAAACTTTGGGACAATTGGGTTTTTGGAGTTTCAAAAAAAAAAAAGAATTGGGTTTCTGGCCCTACAAAAACTGCTCCTTAGTTTCTTGGCCCAAGTTTTATCAACCTTGGCTGTTTGGCCCTAACTCGAAAATTTCTTTACGGATCTGGCCCTTCCATTAGTTTGGCATGGTAACAGTATGAACAACAAGGTAAAATGACCTTTTTACCTCTAGAGCAAAATGAAATATTTGTGTGCATATCAGCCTAAATATGATCATTAATCTCCAAAATCAGTACGATTTTATTTATACTAGGGGAATCTTCTCCGTTCGTTGTCGGGACTTAAGAAAAATACAACGATCATAAGAGAGGATTTCATGATATCATCTCTGCACGATAGTGGATCTTATTATAGAATTCTCCGTGTGTTGCTTGCGGGTATGCAAAAGTAAATTTAATCTACCTAAGAGAAATTTAAAATTAATTTCAATAATAAACTAAAGAAAAGACATCATCTTAATCTTGGATCTTCAACTTCAAAGAAAAAAAACGTCACTAACTTCGTGGAGGATAATTTTTGAAACTTAATGTGCAACACAAAAAATTATCAGTGGGTAAGAATAGATTTGAGATAGTAATAACCTGCTAATAATCCAACATACTTTTGGTGTTTGTCGTCTAATAATAATATAAATGGATTTTAAGAATTAGGAGATGATTGCCTTGCATGGATCACAATTGTATAGGAATATGCATATAGAGAAATTAAAGAATACATAAAATTTATCTTATCTTGTCCGTATAGTTTTTCCTCTTTTTTTTTTTTTTTTTCTCTTTCCCCTTTTTTCTATTTTTTTCTTTTTCTTTTCCTCCTTTCTCTCTTCACATACGACCGCACGCATACACTTATCCATTCGACCGAGCCGCCCAGCCTCCCCGTCTTGCGAGGTCTTCCCCGCGCGTTCTTTGCGAGTATGAATAAAATTTATAGAGGTTTAGATTTTAATCATAATTACATGTTGAACTTTGTTGCCTTGAAATTTTAGAGATAAATTGAAACAATGGATAAAAAGTACCCAGGCCCATAGCTGCGCATGGCCCAGCAGGACAAACACAGCCAGCTTGTGAAATTCATAAAGAAAAAAAGAAAAACTGTAATGTTGCTTATTGGGTTGGCGCAAACCATTCGGCCCCATATAAGTATAATATATATGAATATATATATATATACATGCTGCTACGTTGCTCTGTACAATATAGGCTGTGCACACATCTTCCTATTTGGCAAAAACACTTTCGAAGCAAAACTAAATTACTCCAACAACACATGGAAAATAAGAAGGGGAAAGCAGAGCAGCAGCTAGCAGCTTCGTGGACCCGTGGTTTGTGATAACGAAACATTTGGTTCGTGGCTACGGCTTCACGATGACAACGGGGCAGCTCGCATTCCTGAGGCGGTAATCACTGACACTTCCGAGGAGGGCCCCTGCAAAAACGCAAAGCAAACGGTTAATTATCACCGCATACACAAACATCTCCTAACTCCCAAAAAAAAGTAACCACAGCTTTTTAACCTCGCTCTTCGCAATCGCAACCGACTGACAGAATTTAAAAGTAAAAATTCTGCATAAAAACTACTACAAAGGTGTCGATTTACCTCTTGAAGAAGCCGTAGCCATGGCTCCCCATCACCGGGACGCCGGCACCGAGCTTGTCCGCCATATGGCGAATGACGCCCACAGCCCCACGACCGCAACCTTCGCCTCGACCTTCATCTCGTGGTCATCACTCTCATCCACGTCCTGGTCCTGCAAGAAAACCACCACACGGGTCACGGTGTGAAATCGGTTTGCCGATGATGAATCGGTCGCTAGCACGCCTCCTCGCAAAGCATCGCCAATTTCGCCAATTCGCCATCCACCCTCCACGCCCCGCCGCTGCGTCGTTCTTCCTTCCAGGTGGGCAGCTTGGTTGTCTTTTGATTTTATATAGAAGTATGACCGGTCGTGGCGTTTTAAAAGCCGAGGCGCATGGTGCAGCATTGAGTGGATGAGCATTAGTGGCCGCAGCGAGGTGAAGCGCAAGGGACTACTTGTTTCGCATGGTGATCCGTTTCAGCGGGGGATGTAGGCGGATGATCGATGAACGGCGCACGCGCATGCGGGATAAGGCCTCCAGGAACGACGCGGAAAAATCGGGACAGGGGCCATCCACGATGCTAAAACGCCGCGGGTTAGGCCGGATTTCGATTACCAATTAAGTTTGGCCAATGAGAAGCCGAGAACTCCCCTAGTGGGGGCTCTCTTATAGGAGATTTAGATTTAGATTTGGCTATGACATGACAATGACCATTCCATATGCATATAAATCCACACCTAGTACACACGTCCACAAATTTCAAACAAATGGATAACAACAAATAAGTCTTCTCTCAAACCAAGGTTCACACATACTTGAACAAGGTTCACACATATAAGATGTAAGTTCACAAACAAGTCAACATTAACCATAGCATACAGTACAAGAGATTTCTAAGTTCATTAATTGACGTACATGAGAACATGCATATCAAAGGCTATGTCTTCTCTTGCTTCGTGTACTCATTGCTGCTGGGCTAGGTGGTTGCATTTTTTTCTTCTAGTACGCATGGACGAGCTATCAAGTGGCACAATGTTCTTCAAACTTGGCGGGTTCTTCTTTATGGCAACCTTCTGTGTAACTTTAGGATTTATAGGATGTTCCATGTGTGAGGGATTGTCGATGGAAAGTGGTTCTGGCTGATTTGAGCCACTTCTTGACCTTCAGACGTTATTTTTTGCAGCAAATATTGTTAATATAATAAAGACCAGTCGGATAGAAAACATTTCAGATTTAGGAAAAGTATCTTATGGTGTTCTTTTAGCTTCTTCTGTAATTCTGTTGCACCCAAAGTTGCTTCTGTTATGAGGAAGTCCTTCATCTACTCATAAATCCAATGCCCGTTTGCATTCTTCACCTTCTTGCTCCTTCTTGCAAGTATAACATTTGTGAGCAAAAGGGTTTTTTCTCACCTACAAAACATAATCAGCAACACAAAAAATAATTAGTAACCTACAGCAGCACAAGGGATAAGAAAAGTACTAGGGTTCAACAATTAACGTCACAGAGGTACTTCCCTTAGTAGTCGATGCGTACATCCACCATGGACACTTGTACTTGAACAATATGCCCTCAACCTATGAGGTCCACTTTTAAATATTGAACTCGTATTGCTTTTTGATTGCATGTTGTGACATAGCCAATCTGAAAATATCCATGCTAGAATAAGTGGAGTCAAGCATCCGGTGTGTTCCACTTTTGCATTTGGAGCATTACTTTCATCATTACATGCCACCTCAGCTTCCTCCCGCACTTCATCATCTTCCTCCTATACTTCATCATCTTCCTCTGCTTTGTCATCATCACTATCATCCTCTCCTTCACCATCTTCACTAACATAATCATAATCATAATCATAATCTGGGCCCTTTCGGTTTTCAATTGGATAATTCACAATTTGTAGTACTTTATGTGGTTGAGTCTCTAAGTATATTGCCTCTTCATCTACACCTACATGTTCCTTTTTGTGGTGCAGGATTTCTAAGGTACTCATCCTCATGAACCTCTATGTTGTTTGTTGGTTAGCTATCAACTTCAAACTCCCAATTTGTGACCGGCTCATATGGATCATTAGGGCCTCGATATATAATGAAAATGAATATAGCCTTGCTCTTGATGTGCTTACTAAACATAGACATCAAATCTTGGTCGGATTTAATTTCAGGGAATGTTTTTAGAACTTCGTCATAGTACTGAACATGAACTACATCCAAATACAATTGGAGGATATTTGTTTAATAATGAGGATAAATTCAAGAATGTAATAGATGTTATTGAGAGGAAGATGGCTGGAAGACTTGATTCTCCATTGCATATGACAGCTTATTTGCTCAATCCATACTATAGCTACACTAACACATCAATTTTTGATGAGCCCAAAATGAATGTAGCATTTATAGCTTGTGTTGAGCAATTTTATTATTATGATGAGGACAAGCAACATCAAGCTGCCAACATTGAACTGAAAAAGTTTTTCAAAATAGAGAAGGGCCATTTAGCAAGAAGCTAGCAAGGACTTATGAACATTTTGACTATAATCCGTAGAGGTACATGTTAATACATGGTTGTTTGCTGTTTTTAAACAGGTTTGTTTGCTATTTTCTAACATTTAGAGGTGTTTTTATTTTGTTTCAGCCTCATGGTGGCGGTTGTATTTTCAAACAGAGGATGGCTACAAGAATCTTATCTTTGACATCAAGTGCTTCTGGTTGTGAAAGAAATTGGAGTGGGTTTGAAGGGGTTAGTACCTTTCTACTATGAACATTTCAGCACCACTAATATTTAAATTGCACTACTAAAAATGCTCATATTTTTTATATTTGTAGATACACACTAAGAAGAGGAATAGGCTTACTACAGCCTGCCTTGAAAAGTTGGTGTATGTTCAATTCAACAACAGACTGCTTACTAAGAGAGAAAAGAAGATCACTGATGTTATCTTGTCTAGTGATGCAACTGAAGCTCAAGGTTTTCTCTAAGAGGGTGGGGATGATTGTGCATTAGGTGTCTTTAGAGATGAGAAAGATGAGGATGAGATGGAAGGTACAGGGATACCTTGGGATGTTATTGGAGAGGCAATGGGAGTAGAAGAACAGCTTGGGTTGTGTAGAAGTGGTAGAGTGAGGGAGGCAAGGGGCCTTTCTATCAAGGAGAAGAGTTTGAGTCCGAAGAAGAAGTGTTTGAGTCTGATGAGGATGAGATTTGAAGCACAACCCTATTGAAGAACTGCAGTGTGATGCCTTTTTGTATCATGTCATGGTCTTAACTCTTAAGAACTACTGTTGTGTGCTATGTCATGTGTGTTGTGTGACTGAACTATTTGCTATTGGTACTGTATGAACTGGCTGTCATGCCTTTTATTTTTAAATTATGTTGTGCTTGTGCTTGCTGTCATGTGCTTGTGTAGTTGTGTTTGTGCTTTAAAATGACTAATTATTGACTGCTGATATAGTGTGCTCATGCATGGGAGGTGGCTGGAATAATTGAGATAAGTGTCAACTTCTTGTTTCCTACTTTTCATGAACTGCTTGCTGTCTATTTCTTTACAAGATGTTAAAATGTGTTGTAACTTGTAGGACAACATGAGGAAGGAACTTGGAAGATTCCAAGGTCAGGTATGTCTACTAGCCCTATCTATTGAGTAATTATTACCTGCTGATACATATATTTAGCTATATTATTGAGTACTTATTAGTTGTTGATATAATATTCAGCTATATATACTAATATATATATATATATATATATATAGGGGCAAGCACTTTCTATACACCCAAGAGTAACTACACCCACCTGCGAGTATGCACGATAGTCTGGTGTCCGACTTCGTAGGCGGTAGTTATGGGCGCGGGAAAAGTGACCCGTTACTCGGATGGCGGAACTGCATGGCCGCATGCATCGGTCCTTTTCAAAACAAGCATGCCTGTTGTATGCGTTCATACTTTTTAATTAGAGTATGCATGTCCATATACTGATAGACCAAGTGTATATATGTATATCTCTCATTTGAACATTATGGCTAATTTGAGGACATGGATGCATGTCGTATACTAGCATGTTCTAAGTATAATATTTATATGCATATACTTTTCCTTGGACAGGTATCGGTTCATACATTATTAGAGTATGTCTGTATACTTTTTTATAAATTAATTAGAGTAGGTGTACATACTTATTTTAAAAACGAGTATGTTTGCATACTTTTTCATATTTTTGATAGATAGTAGGTTTACATACTATTTTTGAATGAGTACGTGTATATACTTTATTATTATAAAGGAGTATGTCTATGTACTAATTTTTTTCAGAGAGAATATATACTTTTGAACAGATAGTATGTGTACGCAGTAGTCCTTTGATGTATTAACAGATGCTATATAATAAAAATCATCTGATAAAAGTATCAAGTGAATCATGCATGACTTTTCATCTTGCAGGAAGATACATCCTTCTGAACTAATTTTACATGTAACATTTTATTAGTATATATGTAGTTATCAGGTGATACTCTAATGAAAAAAAAAAAAAGAGTATTTAGTGATACTCTAAAATGACACTCATCTCTAAAAAAAGAAAGAAAGAAGTAGTAGCGTGATGACGCTGCTGCAGATCTTCTCCTGGACGATCGACCTACTAAATAATGAGTAATCCAGATTACGTATTCATGGAAAACTCTCTTACCACGGCTCTTGCCATACATCCGCCTGCTGCAGGCGTTCATCTGGATTCGAAAGGATGAGCCTCAGATCCTAGACCGCACAGGCGGGGATGGGCTGCCGCAAAGCCACGCCGCCGCCGGAACCTTCACACGCGGAAGAAGTTGCACCGTCGCCGAGGGACGCAGCCGGCGGGGACGCCATGCGTGGGGGCTGGGGAGCCGCAAGCCAGCGCCGCCGCCTGGGGCTCGGCACGCGGGGCTTCTCGTGCCATGGCTGCTGGCTACGCCGCCGTGGAATCAGAAGTGCACCGAATCAGCAGAGGGCTCTGCACGACACGGAGCCGCCGCAGCCGCGCGCCGGGATGGCAAGAGCGGTGGCAGAACCTCCATTGCGTTTATGTTGGTGGACGGTGGCGGCCATCTCCACGCTAAATAAACAAGTTTAGATCCTAAAAATAGGACCGGTGGTCTATTCAATTAACAGGTCCGTTTCCGTCACCCGCAGGAGAGAATATACACGTACATGCAGGTGGGTGTAGATACTCGGTGTAGGAAAAATTTACCATATATATATAGTACCCAGGGTAGTGATTATTAATCACTACCCGAGCCCCGCGCGGCAGGCCGCATGCTGCGCCCGTCCGAACGAGAGCGAACGAGAGGCCGTGAGTCCACGCGCCAGGTCCGACGCTCGCGCACCGCGGAAGCAACCTACGCGCACGCATGAGGTTCTCAACCGTTTGTCTTTTCCGCCCGTGAAACACTCACATGGCTGGTTTCTCTAGCGATTTTTTTTTTTTTTTTTTTTGAAGTCACCACGTCAGTCACCACGTCGGGTTTATAAATACCACTGACTGACCATTTTTAGTATTGGTCAGAGTAATCCATACGTGTTAGCTAGATTGCTTGCCATAGGCTAGTTAAGTTTATTTTTCATTCACCCAAGATAAAACTGTAAACGTTTTATAGTCGAAGATGGTCCATCCTTGATATTAATTGGTAAACCAGCTTTCTACTTGATCGGCACAAGTTAGCTATTTGAAAATATATGAAATTTATAATCACAACAAATTTACTACAAGTCAATCAAGGAAATGGACTTTCCATTTGATTGGCACAATTTTGTAATAAATCTCTAGTTCAAAATCAAATATATTGAACCAAGAATCTGTAGGCGTACTCTTTGACAAGTTGAACAAAAAATCTGTAGCAAAAGAGGCAAAAGGAGATGCAAGTTTTATGAATTCCACAGCTTGATTACAACGAGGCCACCGGTCTCTGGACGAGATGTCCAGGCACATTAATAACTCTGTTGCGCAATGGATTCTCCTAGAGAAATTTAATTATTCGCTCCTTTCACTAACATGCACTTTGCATTCTCCACTTCTCCATGTCGCCTGCTCGTGTGGCCGATTTTTTTGGTTGAGGGAGGGCTGCATCCTCCGCTACACTTCCCTGCCTCATTCGCTCCTCCACCCTGCTGACACAGGTTATGTTGCAACATATATATTGGTTGAAAATAAACTGAAAATGAAAAGTCAGATACATTAGTACATATAATTTTCCAACGAATCTAAAAATAATCTGTTAATGCAGGAGATGGAAAGGTTTGACGCTGAAGAGAGATTTGGATCCCCAAAGGTGCAGATACACTCATGTGTTTTTTGAAGAACTTCAATGATGACGTCCAGGCATCCAAGTACTTCTGATGAACAGAAATCTGCACCATTGAAGGCTCTTTCAAAGTCATTTATAGTTTGCGGCAATGCAACACAGCTTTTGTGGATGATGGCCTGTTATCATGGATATTTTCCTATCTGATTACAGGTCCACATGCATGAAACACTTGGATGCTGCTAATTTTGACCTTCATTTATATAGCACCCAGACCCAACTTATTAAAACATCCATTAAGTACACAGGCATTATGACAGTTGCTTCTAAAAAAACCTGCAACATAAGATCAGAGAATACAGAAGAGCAAAGATATTATTCTTCATAATTTAAACTTACTAGCCAATTAGCCATCCAATAAAGGACCAGAGATGTTTTCAAACCAATATATATTCAGGCAAGCTGCCTGAACTTTATTGGAAAAACATTTATACTACACAGAGCATAGCAGGCAGATTTTGCAACCTGTGACCTTTCCTGTTATTACCTAGTGCTTGCAACTTGATTTGCTTGTAATAAATCTCCAAAGTTGACACATCGACAACAACCGAGCCTTTGCCTTTTTTGAATGGACCGTGAGTTGAATCATACTTGAACAAATGAACAGATGCCTGAAACAGGGCAAATGTCATGAGATTGATCACAGCTTAGATAAGTCATTTGTTGTGATCATGCATATAAAAGATTATCCGTGTTTCGTATGAGTTTCATCTGTAGCCTACCCAATAAGGCTTTTGTTGTTGTTATTGTTGTTGTTGCATATAAAAGATTAAATTCCGTGTATCACAAAGGGAATGCAATATACAATAGGTCAATTAACATTAAGAAAAGTTTTGTAATAATTATTTTGATAGTCCTTCCTAACGGAGAAATAAGAACTCAGCATTGTAGAAAGCAAGGCACACTTCAAACAAGTAATGAAAATAATTCCATGTTAGATTGCTTTCAAGATTAATGATCGTTAGCAGGAACAGCTTCAATATCATCTCTACTATTTGTACAATTAACAAGATATGCACAGTCATTCTATAGACATGTACAGAAAGATCAAACCTGGGCAGCATTGTAAGCATTCATGACCCTCATTGCAGCATCCTTCCTCTCTGCACCTGACTTGAACACACCAAGGTACCTGGCAAATCATCATGAGGAGAAATCAGATACCAAGACAATGGATGACAAATTCATATCCTTCAAGCTTCTAGTATAAGAAACAGATAGCAAAGCATCATGTTACAACTCCCTTGGTCGGAACAAATGAATTGAAGTTCCAACTAATAAAACAAATTGTGGTTTCAGAAATAAATATGGTTCAGTTCTTGGGACAGTTATAGTTGAAGAAAATGATATTTAAAGTAATGTTTCATTGAAAGACTAAGCATTTGGTTGGCAACAAAATTTCTGAGAAATGAAAGCTAAGATCAAAACAAAAGCATCCAAGACCACATAAAGTCAATTTGATGGGGTCCAGTGTCAAGCTAGTTTCCTATGCACATAAAATGATGCTTGACTGCAAATATATTTTATTTTACAAATACTAAATATGCAGAACCGTAAAAAGACATCCTTCAATAGCACCGAAAAAGCCTCGTTGGAATTACTAATGTGAACACACAAAATTCTATTGAAAGAATAAAGGCAGTTGATATGATCAGTGCCTGCACAAGAGATTTAAGGAATCCAAATTGAAGATAAACTGAAGGATTGTACTGATGAACTACCTATCACTATTGTCAAGTGATAGGGATTAAGATTTTGGGACTACAAAGATGTAACAAGATCCAAAAAAAAGGAGCACCATAAAAATTCCACTTTATCATGAATGTGCTAGAAATTTCTAGTTAGACCAAATAAGCAGTGGTGAACTCCTAATATAAATAGAAAATTCAATGCATGTGGGACCCCAAATTTTCATTAACATGTGATGAACATATGAGAGCTTACGACTGGAGCTCCTCGACAAGGAGAGCCATGAAACAAGAAAAAAACAGAGGATAGGACAGGAAGGATGCATAACTGAAACAAATTTCATATTTGCACTGAAGCACTCTCAAGTGGGTAATAGCTAGAAGATAAAACAACAATATGAGTAGTTGTTCATCAGATTAAAGAAGAAAATTAGAGAAATATGACAGGAGATCAGGTCTCACAAATATTGACTGAAAAAATAAAATAAAAACAAGTAATAAGATGCACAACTAAACTGAAAGTCAAAAGACAGAAAAAGATCAGGCTCCTCTTGAATCCTCACTAACCTGTACTAATCTGTGAATGATAAATATAAATAAGGTATATCCAAATAAGCTAAACAATCTGCAGGCTCATTTCACGCAACAAGGAAAAAGCCAGAGAACAGAAGTGCCCAAGGAAGCAGAGCACAAATCTGATTTTGATTGCAGATGAGATCATGCCATCGGTAGCAAGCCCGAGCAGATTAATATTGCTGCAACAGTGTTGTTTTGTAACAGCCTCGCCCTTCGCCTCCTCCACAGGTGCTCCATTCCGGCGCTGCCGAATCCAGCGCACACATGTCGTCAAACTAACACTAGAATTGCACAATACAATGTGTAGCTGCTGCTGGTGAACATATATAGATTAAAGAGAGGTGGATTTGGGTTGGGAGCAACATTCATATTCGTGGATGTCCACACAAAATGAAGAATTAGAAATGTAAAAGCAAACTGAAATATGGTTTAGGTTTACTGACTGGACTGCATATTAAAAAGCAAACTGAAATACCGATTAAACATATTTGACAAGAAAAAACTGTAGGAGCTACAAGTCGACTAGTCTTGACATGTCATATGAGTACCCAAATAAATCATGATGTGATTGAAGCATACAACATCTCCCAAGGTTCTGGACATGCAGTTCAGACAAGAAACACGAACAAGAAAATGGAGTGCCATTGCTGCTGGACATGCAGTTCAGACAAGAAAATGAAGTGCCATTGCTGCAGTAACAAGCACAAATAAAATTCAGATCAAATCAAACTGACTGACATAACCATAGCTGCAGTAACAATCTTTTAGCCTGCTTTACATCTTACTAACAGGAGCATCATTGGTGCAGCCACCCTTCCAAAATATTAGCTGGACCGTACAGAGATTAGCTGCAGTATCAAGCACGCATCCATGCTCACAAACAATCAATATTCATTAGTTATCACAACCAGAAATTAGGTAATGCTAAGTAATTGAGCATGGAAAGAGCATCGAATTGACCTTGCATTATGTAAAACACCACCTCTGCTGACTAGTTGATATCGAATAATGGAATACCTAGTTGATATGGAATAATGAAATACGAAAATCAGATGCACGAGAAAGTGATTTAAGGAGGGTAAAGAGTACCTGACGGACAGAATTGGATTGAGTCGGCCAAGATTGGATGCAGAGCAGCACCGGTTGACCAAATTAAGCTGAGTCGGCGATGGGTGTGTTGAGGAGCAGCCCTGGCGATGGGGTAGTACTTGAGGACAGAGGCAGGCGGGGGGAGGTTGAGGCCTGGAGCAGCATCACCGGCGATGTGGGTTGAGAAGGATCGACGGCGACGGCGTAGTTGAGGATGGCGGCCGGCGGGGTGACGTTGAGGAGCGACCCGGCCACGTGAGATACTCGCAGGAGAGGAGAAACCGCCACTGCCCCGCGCGCACTCTAGGCGAGACCGCAAGCCGCCCCGTACCCCGGCGAGGAGAACGGTCGCCGACTCCTGCACACTACCGCCGACAATGACGCTCTGCAGCGACACCGACGAGGCCGCCGCCGGGGCTGCAGGGGGCGTCGGAGGCCGCGGAAGCTGCCTAGGAGGCTGCGGAGGCGAGGGGGGAGGCGGCGATCTGGGCCCGTGAGGCGGGGGCGGGGGCGTCGGCGAGCTGGCCTCGTGCGGCGGCGGAGCTGGGTGAAACCGGCGTCTCCACCCCACGATCTGGAAATTTTTTTCTAAAACTGATCTACTAGATATTATTAGAACCAGAAAAAAAAAAAAAAAAAATCGAAATGCGATAAAAAAAACTGGGGGCGCGGGAGACCTGTGCTGGGCCTGGGGGGATCGCGCATGGGGTTGGGTCAGGTCCGGTGGTTTGGACTCGGGGAGTGAATAATAATCACTACCCGGGGTAATATATAAAAATACCTATATATATATATATATATATATATATATATATATATAACTATTACGCTGTAGCTGGCTACAGAATCAAATATTCTGTAGCCAGGCCGTCCGACCGAGACCAAATCAACCGCATGCGCCCCGCTCCCGCATGCAAGAGTCCCGTCCCACTGTCTAATAATAACCGTATTTATTATTTCTACGGTCCACACAATCCAAAAATCACGCTAATTTCCCCTCATCCCCGACACCTCACCCACGTCCGCTCCCACGCATCGAGCACGACGCCGCTCGCTCCCCAACCACCCCTCCCGGAACGGCGGCGATGCGGGGGCGACGCCACCCTGTTCGGCACGCCGCTGCCCCGGCCGGCCACCTCTCTCCATCGAAGCGACATCTCTATGCTGTGGCGGCCCTTCCGCCATCCTGGCGGCGACGGCGGCCGGCCCTCCACCTCGCTCAGATCTGCGTCCCCACGAGCGCGGCGGCACGGCAGCCCCCCGGCTGCGCGTGGCTAGCCATCCCCAACCAGTGGCAGATGCCGCTGCCGGCGACGTCGTGGCTCGCTCTGCGCCCCCGGCCACACCTTGCACAACAGCTTCTTCCCCGGTGATGGCAGCACGTCCCTTGTCTCTCTCAACTGTGGCGACGGCATGACGACTCCGGTGACCGAAGAAGGCTACCTACACGGACACGAAGGGCATGGTGTCCCTGGTGGCCGCCACCCCCATGGCCGCCGGGTACAGCCTGCTATATGCGGCGCTCTGGCCATGTTTCGGCGGAGGCGACATGGTGCTGGGTCGCCGGCGGACCCTGCTGGCCTGGTGCGCCTTCTCGTGCGGCGACTAGGCGCTGGCGTACGTGGTGTTGGCCGCCGTACTGTAGGCTTCCGCCGTCGCCAAGCGCGGCCAGCCCGAGCTGCAGGCCGGCGCCGGTGTCGCTGATTCATTTATCACCACAGGCAAACTATATCGTAATTATATATCTGTTAAAAATGTCGTAACTCCTTGTTTGTTACGATAACTGGTTCCTCGTATCTCATGATGGTGATATCAAAAAAGAGTGTGGTAGTGCTAACTATGTTAACAGAATATTCAGATTATTGTAAGTGTTTTATTATCGTAAATTAATCACATTGCTATTTCTAATTATAGTAACCATGATAAAAAATTCTCGTAAATATATATTCATGTATCTAGAAAGCAAGTTCTCGTAAAAACATATTTTGTACGAATGCAAATTCTCGTAAATATTATCGTTTGTATTATTCTTTTTATGGAAAGCATTCTCGTTGTATTGTTCTCAATATAAAACCATTATCGTAAAAGCAACGTCAAATCTAGCAACAAACAAAATACTATTCAAAGAAGTAACCACGACAGACATGCATGCATATCTGGCTTTAATTACGACCTGTGCATGCACGGCGTCAATCACGCGCTTGAGGCAAGGTGGCTCGGCCAGGTGGTCTGGTTGCAGGTACGCTGGTGCACCGGGTGGTCTGGCTACAGAATACGACATTTTGTAGCTAATACATACTATACTATCCATATATATATATATATATATATATATATATATATATATATATATATATATATATATATGCCAAACGCCTAGAAAAACGCCTAGCGCCGCCTAGTCACGGGTACTCCCGACCAGATGCTATGTAGAGGGTCGCCGAGGAAATTCCGCCTAGCGCCTAACGAAAGAGGGGGTGGAACTAGGGCTTGAGATCTTCACTTGGGGTATTGATGATGGGACTTGGTATGGAGTAGAATGACTTAGGGTTTCACCCATAGGTCAGGGGGTCTTGTTATATAGCCCCAGAGGATGCACCGTGGCCCTTGGATCAAACCGACTTAGATGAATGGTGTAGATTGCTCCTCAATGGTGGTTATGAACTGACATATATAAGAAGGTGAGGCTGACAGGTGGGCCCTAGGGCGCGGCCGCCCTGGCCCTCCTGCCAGGTCGGTCCCACTTTGAGGGATATGTGTTCCGGGGTCTTCTAGAGTGTTCTTACTTGGTTGCTAAGTTGAGTTGCGTCGCAGATAAGTCTTTGCATCGTATGGCTTGTAAAGTCTGGCATTTTTCTGTTTAACCCCTAAAAATATATAAATCAAAACTCGTGAAATTATGTTAGCTAGGCCCCTAAACTATGTTGATATTTATTTTAAACTCTTATTTCATGTTTAGATGACTTACTTTTATACTATAAGAGATACCAATAGCTCCAGCGGTCCAGGCCACAAACCAAAGCAAGCAAAGGATGTTGCATACTTGCTTTTACATACTTGTTGACACACATATACATATACATATATACTAAGCACATATATTCGATTTTTTACAGCAGTTTAGGTAGGGCGGCCGCCACACCTTGCCACATAGCTGCGTCCGCCACTAGTCAGATCCTCAGATAGGATGACAGGCCCCTATTGCTGGATGAATTCTTTTTGTGTACATGAAAATTTGCTATGTGATTAAATAAAATAATTGATTTTGCCTGTTCAGGTGAATGTGGTTCGGCTGTGTTTAGATCTACAACTTCTCCGCAGAATTTCCCGCACTCCCCATCATATCGAAGCATTAAATGCACCAAAAGACGATGCTTTCGGTCTTTAAATGTAGGTAAAAACTAACTACACAGTTTTAGATGTATATTGCGAGACGATTATTTTGAGCCTAGTTACGCTATGGTAGGATAATATTTACCACAAAAAGCGAATCGAAACGTGCTACAATACTTTTCACCGCAATTTCCTTAGAAATCCCACGAAATTTGGCAATCGTATTTTGGCATCTAAACACAGCCCGAAAAGCATTTGCGAACTTCAGGTGAAGATGTCCTCCCTGTTGATACATGCATGGAGTAACACTGGGGTTACTGAAACTGAAGAACCCGTCCCTTGCGGGACAAAGTACAAAAACTAGACAATACTCTCCCTCGGGTTGGTATTAGAAGTCGTTTTGGAAAAAGGTTTGGGTCAAACATTGGAAATATAAATCATCAATAACTTTTAAGTTGTTGAGTTTCTAAATATGAAAATTATATGAATAGATTTGTCTTAAAAAATACTTTGATAAAAGTAGACATATATCACATTTCTATAAATATTTTTATAATAACAAGAGGTCAAAGTTGTGTTTTTTGAAGGCCGTGTCACCGGCCCTAAACGACTTCCGATACCAACTTCGGAGGGAGGATATACTTTTGAAAGAAAAGTTGCAACAAATACATGTTCATACAAAATATAGCACTCTTTTTTTTTTTTTTTCTAAAAACTCAAATCTCAAAGCCACTTTTCACCTTCACAGTTAATTTATGCTATGAAGTTGCAATGTAATTAAAGTTGAAAACACATCAACAGTTATCCTTAAGCATGTTTCTAGCAAGCAAAGAAGTCTTTCACAAGAATCAGCAAAGTTCACTGACCTGCACCAGCGAGAGGCTTGTCGTTGACGAACTCATTGAACGTCCGGTTGCTCTGCTAGCTCCGGCACACGCCGGCCTCCGCAACGCAGAGCCGTCGATATAGAGATGAAGGGCTGAGATTTTCTGGACCTAGGTGGAGCTAATTGGAATTTTTGTGAGCTCCCCACAGCACCACCGCCGTCCGCCGGCTTATCCCTCACGGTCCACCACACTCCTCAGCACCACCGCCGCGCACCGCCATGGCATCCTCCTCTACCTACCCCATGCTCGCCAGTCCCCTCGCTCCTCTCACAAGGCCACCGCCGAAGGCCCTCGTCGCGAGAACTGCCGCGGCCTCCATCACTAGTGGTGCCATCAGTGCCAGGGTCCCTCTGTTCGTCAACGCCCGGCGGCCGGGAGTTTGGCTCCGTGGCTTGGCCCAAATCTGCAGAGACTCGTCCCTCCAGGGCCCACAACCAGGCGCCGATTCTCCTGCGCAGGATACGCAAGAGGATATGAAGAAGAGCGAGGCGGTGTCTGAGGCTGCTGCTCGGATTGTTGCCGGAGGCAGCGGCGGCGGGAGGTTCAGCGACTGGACCACGTCGGTGCTCATCTTTGGGATTTGGGCGGGACTCATGTACTACGTCTTCCTGCTCGCGCCTAACCAGACACCGGTACTTACGGGACAATTTCGCCTGCCTACCTGCTTCGTCTTGTGTTGTTGTGAATGTGATTTCGAATTCCCTTGCTAATTTGTAATTTGTGCCTCCGCTCTGGCTGCAGTACCAAGACACATACCTCTTGCAGAAACTTTTAAATCTCAAGGGTGACGATGGCTTCCGAACGAATGATGTTCTTGTTTCTCTATGGTACATTATGGGCCTCTGGCCACTAGTCTACAGTATGCTGCTCCTTCCAACTGGAAGAAGGTGAGAATCAGTTTGTTTTTAGTCCAGTACATTGTACCACCTTTTTAGTGTGGTTGTTTGCATTATGTAGTCAGCCGTGGGTTTACAAAACCGGTATGAAAAAAAAAATGCGGCCCCTAGCCATAAACACGAAAATTCTCAGAAGAAATTACGGCCTGCTCAGCTCATGCTTTATGAACTAGTGATGGGTTGTGGCAGACTTGCAGTTTTCTTGTTTTATTTGGCTGATCTCTAAGCTTGTCTTAGATAGTTCCCAAACACAATGATTGTCCTTGCTTCTGTATCTGACAAAAACTAATCAGCAACAACAACAGTGCCTTCCCAAGCAAGTTGGGATAAGTGATATTAACCATGGAACAATTATCTAGTTTCTTTTGCATGTTGTAGTAATAACACCTTGTACATTAAGATGATCTAAATATTATCTTTGTATGCAGACAGAGTGATGTGTGACTTGTTCTTTGTTTTGTGTAAATAAGCCAACCACGAACAAAGATTTTGTCCAGCATGTTGTTGAACTAGTATACAGTGTGTTGCCTTTCCCACTGAAAGAGGGTAAATGAATCTGTGAATTTGTAATCAATGAAATGTTCCCTTTATTTGACTCCTAAAGTTGTACAAAAGCACCAAATAATTTTTCATTTATATTATAGCCCTCTTTTTGTGTTTTGGCTCATGTATTCAGCTCAGCTCGGAAAGATAAATTTATGCTACACCCTTTTACTAAAAATGCTCCTAATTGCCTTTTATTCAGAATATATTGTATTCATTCTGCAAAAAGTGTGCACTTGTTTTACAATATGGTATATTGCACAGGGTTTTATTTTTGAGAATTGAGATCACGGGGAGTCCTTACTCCCTTGTTAAACCAATGAATCGTTTTATCCATGTCGCATTTAAAGATACACATCACCTTTGTGTCATATTGTTTTTAATAAAAATTGTTATGTTCATACAAACACAGGTACATGAATGGCCTCATTGCCTATCACATTTCATTCATTCAGTAGATTACATTTACATCCACTTGGTAATAGAGGCATTTGTGTTACATAGTATGTGCTACATTGTATATTCATGGTTCTTTCACAAGCATAAGATTAGTAGAATACATTTGCAAGGAGAATGTGATTTCCATGATTTTGGAATTGACTGCAAATGGATTATTATTTGGAAACATAAGAACTGAACATACCTCTGTCCAAAATATTGAGAAACTAAATGATTAGTGATTTTGCACTAGTATTTTTTATTCCCTCAGACCCTCACTAGTTTGGTGTACACATATAATAAAAAAATTTATGATTGTAACAGTAGTTATTTTCTATGATTACTGTTTTCTATATTATTTTCGTAACAGTAAAATTGTATTGCAGTTCCAAAAGTAAGATTCCTGTGTGGCCATTCCTGGCTCTTTCATGCATCGGAGGAGCGTATGCTTTGATTCCTTACTTTGTCTTATGGAAGCCGCCTCCACCTCCCATTGAGGAAGATGAAATTGGACAATGGCCATTAAAATTTCTTGAGTCAAAGTTAACTGCAGGAGTAAGTTTTAGTTGTATTGTTTTACATTTCAAACACTATTTGGTAATTATTGACAGAATTTCTTTCTCCATGCCGCAGTAGTGCTAGCCTTGGGCATTGGACTGATCATATATCTTTGGCAAAGCTGGTGGCGATTATTGGGCGGAATTTATTCGATACTTTAGGTCAAGCAAGTTTGTAAGTTCTGCAACATGATTCAGTGAATCTTGAGTAAAAGAACAATAACAAATGCTTTGTTATATTTAGAGTAAATGGCTGCACATATAACTATCATGCATTTAGTATTCAAATCTTACATGTTCTCTCATTTGAGTTATTTTTTACAACCCCTAAACAATTTTGGTGTTCAAGTGATCATAACGAGAAAGGAAAAAGTCTAAATCACACCCCCACCTTTGGGAGGTGGTCTAAATCACCCCCTGACCTTTGAAATGGTCTAAATCACCCCCTGAACTTTTGAAAACCGGTCAAATTACCCCCTAAAGCAGTTTTGAAAAATCATAGAAAATCATAGAAAAATCATAAAATGGAAAATAAAATTGTGCTAGACTCCAAATGAGTAGATCTACGCAATGAACATATAATATGGTATACTTTAGTACATTTTTTTTACAACTACGAGGAAAAGCATAAATCTAAAGCTACAAAAAAAAATGTACTAAAGCATACCATATTATTTGTTCATTGCGTAGGTCTACTCATTTGGAGTCTAGCACAATTTTATTTTCCATTTTATGATTTTTCTATGATTTTCTATGATTTTTCAAAAACTGCTTTAGGGGGGTAATTTGACCGGTTTTCAAAAGTTCAGGGGGTGATTTAGACCATTTCAAAGGTCGAGGTGATTTAGACCACCTCCCAAAGGTGGGGGTGTGATTTAGACTTTTTCCTAACGAGAAACATGTTTAAAGTTTAAAATGTTAAAATAGTCACTGATCTAGTTTCCTCTACCGTATAAGGTGCAAAGATTATAAGTGATTTATATATGGATCATGCCATAATTTGATTACATGCCATTGCCATGCATTTGATGTGTCAAATTAATTTTCTATTTCTTTTTTATGTCATGTATCAGATCCATGCCACCTGCCTTGATTTTACTTTGCTATCAGCCTTCTCACCATTTTGGGTGTACAATGACATGACAGCAAGGCGATGGTAAGAACTTTGCTATGTAGAGAAGTTGCATGATAGACTCTGCAATGTCTGAGTAATAAAGTGCCAATTGAAACAAGCATCACGTAAGATTAATTAGCATTTGCTTAACAGGAAAAATGGTTCATGGCTTCTACCGCTTGCACTGGTGCCTTTTGTGGGCCCCTCACTGTATCTTCTACTGCGACCATCACTTTCTTCGTTGCTGGAAGCATCTGCTTCACCATCTGATGAATTTATAAAATAATTTAGAACTGACAGAGAATTTGGTTGTGAGCACATGACATGGGTAGAGAAATGGTGATCTGGCAACTGCATTTGTCCCACCAAATGCTATGACTATTGCTGATTCGGAGCAAATCCACATTTTTGCATGCCACCTCCCTGTTCAAATTGGAAGGAGATACGGACAATGAAGATAGTCAGTATTATCATCATTTGTGTGCCTCACAAATTTTGTCAGTGTTATATTATCGAGTAATCTGCAATGTATCAATCTCTGATGGAAGCAGTGTGCATTTGTTAGCCCACTAAATGCTATGACAATTGCTGATTCGGAGCAAATCCACATTTTTGCATGCCACCTCCTGTTCAAATTGGAAGGAGATACGGACAATGAAGATGGTCAGTATTATCATCATTTGGGTGCCTCACATATTTTGTCAGTGTTATATTTTATCGAGTAATCCGCAGTGTATGTATGCAACAAACTACTAGGATATCATACTTGTATACATAGGTCGTTCAGGGTATATAGGAAATGTTGTTCCTATTACAGTGACACGTAAGAAATTTTGTATACATAATCATGAAATAGTTGGTATATATATATCCATGAAAAAAAATAGCGCTATAAGCGCCGAAATATCGCGCTAATAGCGGCTAGAAGAACCTTTAATCGTAATGCCAAATAGCGCGCTAATAGCGTTTTGGCTAACCTTCCGCTAAATTCTATAGCTTGCGATTTTTTCATGGATATATATAATTTTTTTTTTTGAAAAGGAAGTACTGGCATAAATACTTAACAGCCCTTGTGCACCAGGTGTTTGTTGCTATGACCTTTCACTTGCTATGCAAAGCAAGATACACAAAACTATATTTCTCTTCTTTCAACTGACTTTTGGTTAATTCGTATATGATGGTTGCTGATGTGGCAAACCAACAAAAAATATATCTACGAGCAATGATGATATGACATGTGGGGCTCGGTGTGATTTTCGCTGTTGCATGTGTTGTGTCACAATGGGTATATGCATGATAAAATTGTATTCCAAAGTATAAGATGTTTGACTTTTTAACACCAAATTTGACCGCTTCGTCTTAGTTAAAAACATGTGCAAAAATATCATGTCTTTTGTTGTGACTTGTTTTACTAATAAATTTTCTTTAGAAATGACTTAAATTTGACTATGTACAAATTTTTTTAAGTAAGACAAGTGGTCAAAGTTTAGGTCAAAAAAGTCAAATACAATGGAGGGAGTAAAATTTATTGGCATGTACACAGCATATATAAGTTAAAGGAAACAAATCAACTCTAGCTAGATAGGTTCAAATCTCAAGTGAACTATGTTTGGATGTAGGGACGAGACTAAAAGTTTAACAGGTGTCACATTAGAGGGGATGTTTGGATGTAGTGACTAAAGTTTAAGAGGTGTCACATTGCATGTCACATGAGGTGTTCGGATGTTAATAAAAAACAAATAACAAATTTCATCAGTAGCCTGCGAGACAAATTAAGTATATTTAATCCATCATTAGTACATATTTACTATAGCGTCACATTGTCAAAGTCGTGGAATAATTTGGCTTAAAAACTTCACTCTGCAAAATAATCGCAATCTATGCAATTAGTTATTTTTTAAACTACATTTAATATTTTATACATGTGTCAAACATCCGATGAAATAGGTGCTAAATTTACCACATGTAATACCCCAGGTGCGGTCATCCTCCACCCTCCGCCTGAACTAGATATAGGTACTCCTTGAACTCTCACCCCGACACGGCCCCTGCGTTGGTGACAGCGAGCGCGAAGACGGTGAAGCAGAGCACGCACGACAAGGATGAACAACGCCGCTAGGAAATGTGCCCAAGTACGGCGAATAAATATCCAACAATTCCTTGCAGTGCCACCACCTTGCATGATTTAATGACAGCGAAGAAGGATGAACAACGCCGCTAGGAAATGTGCCCAAGTACGGCGAATAAATATCCAACAATTCCTTGCAGTGCCACCACCTTGCATGATTTAATGACAGCGAAGAAGGATGAACAACGCCGCTAGGAAATGTGCCCAAGTACGGCGAATAAATATCCAACAATTCCTTGCAGTGCCACCACCTTGCATGATTTAATGACAGCGAAGAACATTTAAGTCCCACTTTCTGATTTCTGCCGTGGGCATTAAGCCATGTCCGCACAACAGCAAATAGCCAAATACAGCTAATGCTACCACATTTTTCAGATATAAATCACGACCATACAACATCACCACTGACTAGTACAATCATGGTATATCATTCACACCGTAGAGAAACAACACAACTTGGTAGATACATTTCAACGATATATTATACCACAGGTGCAATGAAACCCATACTGCAGATTCCATCTCACTCAGGGCCCAGAAACACCCTTGTCAAGGCCGTAATCCGTCATGCCCACACCAACCTCATTTTGGTGCTTCATGAACCCACCCGTCGCAGATTTTGAGTAACTCCAGTAGTACACAAGGGATGCCAAGAGGTTGATGAGCATCATTGCAGCAGCGGCTGCAAAGACTCCCTTGCGAAGGGTGGCGCAGGTCACCAAGTCGTGCTTCATATAGTAGCCTAAATACTTGGTGTGCTTTGCATTCCTCACTGATCCTCCTATGAGGCAAGCTTCTGCGATGAGAAATGTTATCCTGCAAACAAGTGAAAAACACACAATGGAAGGACCAAGTTATTTCCAAACAGTAGTTTCAGATCTCAGGAAATATAGCACCAATGTGTACATCTGACTTAATAAAAGTAACGCAAGTGAAGGTCAATCCAAATTCTACATCTGGCCTAATAAAGAAAATGCCCAGGTACAAATTAAGCTTCAAATTCTGTAGCAGGAAGGCATGTATCGTGGGAAATTTCCTGCAGGATACAATTTAGCATTCAGAACAACAAACGTGTGCAGAAGGGCACTAAATTGTGCACAATTAATGCATGAAAAAAAAAGATAGTGTCCACTGGCTGATTTCCACAATAGCTGTCCTAGAGCAAAATGCACAAAATAAGTGTCCCAAAACAAAGTTTGCCTATTGCAAGTACTCTTCGATCAATGTATCTGTACACCAACTAGAATGTTTCCACATATACAATAAGGGCAATGCTCAGGGTACACCATTTACCTACTAGGAGGTAATATCTCAAATCGATCTGACCCGTTGAATTTTTACAATTTAAGAATTAATAAATAAATAAATAAATGTAATAAAACAGAAAATAAAACCCCGCATCCCCTATTGACGGGATTTTATCCCTGCATGCCGGCCAAAAAATGACGGGAGAGGGGATCCTGCATGCGGATAACAAATCAAATCAAGGGGAGCAGTGCGGATCCGTCCCTCGCTGGCGCCGCCCGATCCGCCACCCCTACCTTCCTCGCCGCGGTGCCTGGTATAAGCCGCTCATGCCACATTAACTTTTTTTTCGAAAAACTTGACTTCAGTTATTAATATCACTGAATTGTGTCTTATTGTGCACTTCATCCGTTCAGTCCAAAAACAGTCAAACACGATGTACACCGCATGCTAGCTAACATTGCACGACCACGCATACACACCCCAGCCAGCCAGGCGTGCGCTCATGGGCGAACACGTTACACACGCTAACATGTACACGTTGATTAAGTCACGTACAAAATAATAAGGTAATGAAAATATATCAAGTACAAAAATATAAAAATAAAAAGATTTACCATATCAGCTACCGATTACGCATGCATCAACAGAATCTAAAAAAGGATTTTATATTTAAAACTTACCTTATTTAGCCTATTTTATAAATTTTAAATTAAATAAATACTATTACCTCCTAAGAGGTAATAGGTGATCGTGATCGTTGGATCGAAATAAATGGACGGTCCACACTCATTACGGAGTACCGTAGCAATTGCCATACAATAAAGACAAATTCATATGGGTTTGCATGCCAATGAGGGAGTTAATACCGAATCTGGAATCTACAATCCTAGTTACTGAATACCAAGATTTTGAAGGAAGAATAAAGACTATGACCATAGTGATGAAACTTCAGAACCAAACTTGTTTAAAAACATAGTGCAGAAAACCTAGATTCCTTTGGTTACTGACACTTCCCATCAGGCTTTAAAGCAACAAGGTTTCACAAAACTCCCCACCTTAATCAAACAACAGTTTGCTGGAGCCAGAATAGAGGTCACCAGGATGATGGGATCATAATGGAGGAAACTTTTAATGTGGATCCACCCATTAAGGACTCAAGAGATGCAATCTGGTCAGGCGTAGGCTAACTTCATTAGAGTAGTTTGCTAAACTTCTTGAGGCCTGGCCAAAGCCTCAAATTTGGTGCCACCACCAAAGCATCTTGGGGTTTCTTACAACTACAATAATTTTCAAAACTAGCAAAAGTTTGTGTATCGCAAAGGCATAAAAAATCAAACTGAAGAAGATTGGGATAACACCTCACACCCATTAGGGAGGGGTGGATCTCATATATATTGCCAACCCAATGGAGAAAATTGGGATAATACCTCTCACCCATTCGGGAGGGGTGGATCACATACATAGAGCCAACATAAAATACATATCTGATATCTCTAATACAAACAATAACATATGCATAAACAATTCATGCGACAAGAGTGTCACAGAGGGAATACAAATGACAACCATCAGAGTGAAAATAAGACACTCAACAAATTCCCAATAATCAGACTCAATGGCAAAGGTTGGGTAAATAAGAAGTTTAGGGGCAGAGTGATGGTGATGGCAGGCAAATCATCAGCACCAACTTGAATGTTTTAGGGCCCTGTTTGGAACATTGGAACATGCAGTTTGGATTGGAGGAATGAATCTAACCATTCCTCCAGAAAGGATCACTTCCCTTTGCAACATGCAACAAAAACATCTGCCCAGACCCAAAGTTTTTTCACATGCTCGAGGTGGACACATGCTCAAGAGAGAAAATAGAGGTGAACCTACAAGAAACAGCATCAAAGCAAGATCTGTAATGCAAAAGTGTTGTTGCGCCATCAAGTGCATCACAGCCTCTTCTCACCTTCTGTTTTCTGCACCAAGCACCCACAGAGTGTAATGTGGGCCATCCTGAATGGAACAACATAGACAATCTGCCATGGCCAGTTGGGGGGTGCTACAAGGTGGCTGCACGTGGGCTGAGTGAGATTGTGCCCAGGTGGAGAGAAAACTAGACTTGGGGGAAGAGATAATAAGATCGAGAATGGAAGAGACTAGAGTGAAAGCAGCAGAAAGGAGATGGAAAAAGTGCTCAATGCTTCATGGATGTGTGGTAAAGTCAAATGATTCATACGTCAGTGGGTTTCTAAAAGAAACTCTTGCACCTATGCCCTATAGGGATGAGCAGACTACCTGATCATGACTTACGAATGAAAACCACATCGAGTCCAAGCAAACAAGTTTCCCATGAATTCCAATTTTTTTCCAATGCTCTTTTTTGTTCCTGCATCCCAAACACCAACTCTTCTAATTCCTATGTTCTATTTGGCCACTACACTTCTTCCCTATTCCTGTGTTTTCTTCCTTTTTGGTGTTTTTTTCATACCTCCATTTGAAACAGAGGCCCTAAGTAGCAGGGATTACTCTTAACAAAAACATCAGCAATTTTCAATGATGGTTTCACAAAAGGTATGCAGGAATGAAAAGGGATTACTCTTTACTAGTTTGAGCTGTTCCATTAGCAGCATAGGCTTGTAGTTGCAATTTTCAAACAGCGGTCACTAACTTATAAGAAACAGGCATCCTCACCAGTTCAATACCACACAAGAAAAGGGTGGGAGATACATGACATGTAGCATATGTAAAAGACTACCGATAAAGATAGCTCATGTTCCATTAAAGATGAAGTTAAGCAGGCTTGAGCGACTGAGATTATTAATGTGAAAAACAATACAACTGTTATAGTGATTGGCAGTCCATAGTTTTCATATTGAGATACATATCAACAAATAGTGATATTTCTTCAAATTATCAAGAGAAAAGATTCATTGAATACTGTTCATTGACGTCTATATTTGTTTCAGTTTTATCAATTAATAAATGAAATGACATATTTGATATGTAGAATAAACATTATTCACATAACTCCTCAAACCTAAATCACAATTAGCATGCATTTAACAGAAAAGAACAATCTGAAGGAACATCAAAGGCACCCAATAACATGCTGATAGCAGGTGTGTCACATAAGTAAGAAAAACAATGGGTTGGGCAATAAGTATCTTGGAAAAATGGCTGCGGAAGAATCTAGTGGAATATGCTTCCCCAGAAAAACTGATTCTATAATGATAGACCAATTGGCGTTACTCTTCTCTTCCAAATGTGAACTGGTATGCTACATAAATCATTCACAATTTGGCAATTTGGACATATAACGAGCTGTACTGCTGTAGGATACAGGTCCATATAAAACCAGTAGAGTGCCACTTGTCCATAGAACTAATTCAAAGGATATAACACTATGTTGCCGTTAACGCATAAGCCATTCAAACATTTTGGAAGTACACTTACACATTTATCAAATGATTATGTAGAATCTGCTGTACACTTGTGAGGGTTACATAGCCCTTCCCTTCCATGCTCTTGCAGTAATGGAACAGCTCAAACTAGTAAAGGTAAACAACTACAAGCCTATGCTGCTAATTCATCCATAATTGCACAACTAACATTCAGCATTTGGACCTACAATAAGCTGTTACAGGTCCATATAATTCAACCAAATGAGTGCAACCTATCCATAGAACAAATTCAAATAAATAATTTCATTAAGGCATGCACCATGGCAGCATTGCAAAACTACATTTACAGTATTACCAAATGATTATGAAGAAGGCTTCACTGCTCTTGCACTAATGGTAGAGGTAAAACTGGCCAACAACTCCAATCTTATTTCATTACTTCTGTTCTAGCATATTGAAAATATGGAGTGCATTCTAGATTCTTTTCAGAAGCAAGGATTCAATACAGAAATAAGTTGTGTCAGAGTCATACATAGAACATAACAGCTTGTTAGTTAGCAAAGCAAGAACAACTACTACTGAAAACAACTAAACCTCCTACTTAGCTCCACATCTTCAAATTTCAAAGAAGACCTACCTGCCTACAACTGAAGCTTACGAAAGGCAACCATGGAGCTACTTAAACAGATCCGGATTTGCTATCCTCAAGCGTGTTGCGTATGTGGCTACTACCAACCCGAGAAACAAATGTAGTGAAATTGAACCAAATTTACAGATCAATCTACAGGCCGTGAGACGCATCATTAGCCCATGACGCCACATACAGATCAAAGAAGGGGAAACAAATGCGGGGTTTAGGTGCGAGTCTAGGGTTTAAGACACGCACCAGGAGAGGACGAACGCGGTGACGGCGCAGCCGCGGGAAGAGAGCACGGGGCCGAAGCAGAGGCACCGCGTGGCGGCGGTGACAATGGCCTGCTGGAGCAGCAGCACGAAGAAAGCGGAGACGCCGTAGACCGTAGAGGCGTCGGTGTCGTAGAGGCAATAGGACCGCTCGTCGTACTCGTCCGGCACCACCTTCCCCTGCATCCAGCCAACGAGCATGAAGAAGATCTCAGCGACGCGCGCGTAGCGTAGGCGCGGAGGAGATGCGGAGGACCGGAGCGAAGGCTGAGAAATGGGGGCGCGCACCGTGCTGCGGCGGCGCTCGGCGCCGACGGCGAGAAGGAAGGCGAAGAGGTTGAGGAAGACGAGGAAGGCGCACAGCGCGACGGAGGCAGGGCGCGAGGTCCCGAAGCCACCCATCAGTGTCGAGCACCGGCGGTGGCGGCGTCGCTTCAAGGCGAAGGCAGCGGAGAAGCTGTCTCTTCCTGTTCACTCTGGGAGTGGTAGCCGGGAAGGGGAAGTGGGAGTGGGAGTGGGAGTAGGAAGAGAGAGTGCACGAGCCCGCTCGTCGGCCACCAATATCATCATCAATCCGTGTTTTGGGGTGGCTTTCTCGTGTGCCGGTGTGCAGCCAGGTACTTTTGTCTCCTTTATTACTTTTCCTCCGTCCATCTTGCGATTCTTATTTCGTATAAACCGTGTTTAACCTCTGCGTCTTATTCATTTTTTTAATAAATATTATCACTTTTGTTATAACTTATTACATCACTAAAGATATTGTAATAACATTTTATTTGTTTTATAATTTATACATAAAAAATTTGAATAAGACAAAGATCAACACGTTTATATGAATCAAAAATCAAAAGATTGTGGAACGGAGGGAGTATTATCTTTTCTTTTCCATGAATACCAGTCGCTCTAGAGCTCCGACTATCCGCACTTCATACTTTAAATTCTTTTTCTAAAAGAAATATTCTATTTAGTCATCGAAATTTTATCTTTTGTCTAGTTTTCTGCACCCATTCATACTTCAGGTCACTTACTCTATATCAACTGCCACTTATGGGCCCACTTGTCATCCTCTACTTCTCTCTCTCTCCTCTTTCTTTCTTCTTCACGCCTTTCCTCTTCTCGGCGACCTTGCTCAGCGCCAAGGTCGTGGCTCGTGCACGCCCCAAATAGCCGCGCTGCTGCCGCCCCACCGAGGCCTCGCTCACACCCTCACCGCTGCCTCGCCCACAAGACGAGGTGGCCTCGCGCCGCCGTCGAGCGGTGCTCCCGACGTCACCCGCTCCCCGGGCGTCGGGATGCCGAAGCGTAGTTCACGCCCCGTCGCGGTGTGCGCTCGTCGTCGCACCGCGGGGCGGCCATGGCCACGGCCACAACCACCGCGCACCGCAAATTGGGCGCGTGAGTCATGGGCGACTGGGCCGGAGTGCCGCCGGCCTCGCGCTTCGCCCTACGCCCGGCGGTCGACTTAGGCGTAGCCCTTCTCTCAACGGTGGTGCGGGTGGCGGTGCCTCCTCGGCGACGTGGCTCTTCGGCCGAGATGGGCGGGGCGCTCCGTTTGGGGCGGGTGCGCGGCCGAGGCTTGGGGCGGCACGGTGGGGATTTGGCTCGCACATGGGATTGGATGGGTCGAGGGCGCGCGCGGCAGGGCTAGGGTCATACGCCCGGCGCTACGGCCACTTGCGATCCGAGTTCCCGCACGTTGCTCGGGGCTCTTGCTCTCCCATCTTGCCCATGGATGTCCCGCTGCCGTCTCTCGTGCCATTCGAGCCATGGAGGTTCGCCGCCGACTCTCGGCGCTAGCCATGGAGGTCCACCGGCCCCGGTTCCTACGCCATGGAGGAAGTGCCGGGGATCTCGGCCAGGGCCGTTGCCCGCCTCTGCTTTCCGGCCACGCTCACGCTCACGCGCGGCGGGCGGCGACGGGCGGCAAGAAGGGCACGCAGCGCGCAAGCCCCGTGCGGTGCCAAGTCATGTCCCAAAAAGAGTGTCATTCACGACTACCCGCGGCTATCCCGCACTAGTTCACTAGCTAGATAGTCGTGGTCACCGACATTTGTCCCCTCTGTTGTTCCATGCCGCGCAACTAGTCTCCTACATCAACACCACCCGCATCATGCGAGATTCCATGTTGGGATGCTAAATTCTATACTCAAACTTTTCGTAATGCGGGCCTCGGGAAGAACTATGATGTCTACAAGATTCCAAGAAATCTTAACACCACCACTCATGTTTTAGCCTCTCGGACTGTTCTAATTGTAATACGCCTCCGGGTGTTTCTATCTCTTCGCAAATTTGTTCTTCACATGTCTCTAGTTGTCCCATTACGGGCTCTTGACCATGTACTATGGGAATCCATTTCCCACGTAGCGTCTCTTCTTTGCTAATTAATAAAAGCTTGTTTGTTATAAAAAAAAAATATGCCCTAAGGTCTTCAATGAAGGGTATGTGGCTATAAGCATGCACACGTAGCATACTTCATTTGTTCGTATCGCGCATGCATCCATTACATTTCTCTCTACCACAATTGCGGTATAGGGGCATGCGGTTCATGGGTTCCTTGGTAGTTGTGCTAAAGTCTAAGAGTACTCACAAGTCGCCTTCACGTCATAGTTTCTATCCTCATTTATTACCCCTCTATTTATTGCTTTTTGCTGATGTGGCACCGTATTTATTGAAGAGAGAGAGGAAAAACACAAGAAACCAAGTCTAACTAAGAAACCAAGTCTTCACGCAAAACCAAGACTCTCGAGGAGAGTGATAAGTGGGCCATATGATATGATGATAGAAAATTGTATTTTGAAAGATAGTTTCTTGACACAATGTTCAAGATTATAGAAACCATGATAGTTTCTAGCATTGTGAGTGTGCCATAAAAAACGACTAATATTCGGGATAGAGAGAGTAGGTGTCTAATGATCAACATGATTATTTAAATTAATATTGTTTGCTAGTGTTTTTATATAGTTTGAAGGATGTAAAGTGAACTACAGATTATTAGTATTTTAAGCAAGACACAAGATATGTTCAAGACATTTAAATACAAGCAAGCGTCCAAGCCATAAGATGGGATAAAGTTACGCAAAGGTACCAAAAACAAGGGCACTACTAGCGCTAGGGCGTCGATCGGACGCCCCACTCAAACGGCCCCAATATCGAGGAGCAAAAAATCAAGACTACGGCGCAAGGGACCTTCCTCCGCCCCCACGTGCATGGATCGGCCTCACCCTCCACCTCGTCGGAGCCCGAAACCTCGCCAACTCACCCCCACATCGCGAGAGCCCCCACGGTCGCCATCTTTGAAACAACGAAACAAAAAGCCTATTGCAACATTGGAAAAAAAATCGATGAAACAAACAAAAAATATGCATTGCAACATAAAAAAATCTACTACAAAATTGAAAACATCCACTACAAAATCAAAAAATGCTACAAACATTAGGACGGCTATTTGCAACATCAAAAGAAGATACAATGAAACAAACGAAAAACAAAGATTGAAAACATTCACTACAAAATCGAAAAAAATGTTGCAAACACGGAACAAAGTTATTTGCAACATCAAAAGAAGATACAATGAAACAAACGAAAAATATGAACTGAAAACAACAAAAAAAGAATGTTGGAACTACTATAACATCTCAAGACTACTACTACAACCTCGGGAAAACGTCACATTTGCAACAAAAAAAAGAACCATTGCAACAACCGAAAGTTATTTGTTGCAACTTTCAAAACAATTGATTGCAACAATGACAAGATATGACCTCTAAGAGCTCGCGGAACCTAAACTCCGCTACATCCCTTATATCCGGATGGAGGAAGAAGATAAGGAGGAGGATCCGGAGGAGGAGGAGGAGGAGGAGGGAGGTGGCCTCAGATCCAAATCCAAGGAGGGGGAACAAGCCCGATTCGTATCCATTCACCACCTACCTCATTGTAGTCATTGTCGTTGTTCTCGTCTTCGACATGGACCGAGAGCCAGGTCTCTAGTGGGGTATATGGAGGTCACAGAGGTGAAGGGATGGAATGGAGGAAGCGAGCAAGAGTGTAGAGATAGGGGTGTGGGGAGAGGAGTAGCTAGTCGAGAACCTGACGTCTCATCCCGAGATGGTGCACCAAGGAGGGCCAGTGGCGGCTCGCAAGAAGATGAGAGGAGTGCGAAACGGGAGGAAGAGTTGACAAGAAGCAAGACGAGTAGGTAGGGGACAAGACAAAACAGCGTCCAGAGGCACCTCTTCGTTCGTGAGTTAGAGTGCAACACGTGTCCAACACGCGTTGGGCGTACTAGTCCCGACATTACTGGAAAAACATCGGGTTGTTGCAAATGCACCACCGGACGTGTATAGTGCAGGCAGCCAGAGCACACCTGGTGCTAAGGTGTGCACGATGCACAAAACGCACAATTCCCTCCGTTCAAAAAAGAATGCAAATCTTGTTTTCAGAAGTCAACAAATATTTAATTTTGACCAAATTTATTGCAAATGTTATCTCTTGTTGGATCACCAATTAAGTTTATTATGAAAGTATATTTCATGAATAATCTAATAATACTTATAACATATTATAAACATCAACACTTTTATATTTATATTTGGTTAAAATTAAAATCTTTGACTCTTCTAGATGTAAGGGTGTCGGACCCTATTATAGAGAGTTTGGAAATACACGTATTTGCGTCGAGGATCATGCACAAATACGCCTACCCGGCATAGTGTATGGTACACATATTTAATGAATTACCGGGTTTTATTGATCTAGCATAAAAAGGTCTTACAACGTCGGGGTTGAGGCAAGGCCTCGAGGGGATACATATCTAGCGATACTTATCACCTTTGGCGGCAATTACATCGAGGGGTGGTGTCATGAACCGCGATTGGGCCAGCCCGCGACGGGCTAAAAAGGGCCTGAACCGGTGAAGGGTCGAGATGGGGACTAGAGGGGGGAGGTGAATAGTCCCTTCTAAAAAACTAATCGCACTTGGCCTAACCGAATACAATTGCGAATTAAACTTATCGGTCTAGCCAAGACTTCACCCCTCTAACTAAGACTCTAAATCACCTCACAAAAGATCCTACACAAGAAGAGTGAGGTGATAAGCCTAGCTTGAGCTCCTAATCAATTCTAATGCAAGGTCACACAAACCTAAGCACTAGTACTTCAAGCACGGGTGAGCTCCTACACAATTCTAGTAAGCAAAAGCACAAAGCTCACTAGATGCACAAAGGACAAGGCGACACACGCCTAACCCAAAGGCTCAAATTTTCTAGCTACACAGGCTAAGCAAAGTGACTAAGCAAGCTACACAAGCTAGATAGTTGTAACTACACTACTCAATCACAAGCACAATATATATATATGAATGTAAGAACAAAGCTTGTGATGAAGAGATTGCAAACCACCACGAAGTGTGGACACAAGATGACACCGGTGATTTTTTACCGAGGTCTCGGGAAGCTTGCCAACTTCCCCCTACTCCTCGTTGTGTCGACCAACACTCTTGTGGTTCCACGGTTTGGCGAAACACCCGATGATGATTCTCAAGCTTAATGGCCAGTGCCAAATCCCACAGTGAGAGCTCGATCGAGTCCCTCACACATTGTGAGTCCTATAGCCAATCCCATAGAGGGTACCGTGTGAACCCACACACAAGTGTGGTAGCTCAATGACACACTCCACTAGAGTTGCTCTTCACGATCCCCGCGAGGTGAGCACGAACCTCTCACAATCTCTTCTCCGGAGCACCGCACAATCTTCTTTGCGTGCTTCACGAAGTCTCTTGCCACCAAGCCGTCCAGGAGGTGGCAACCTCCAAGAGAAACAAGCACACCGTCTTGCAACATGATCACCTAGTGCCACGAATGCGATCTCTCAACGCAACGCACTAGAAATCGATCTCTCACTCAATCGGATGAATGATATCAAGCATATGTGAGTGGGAGGGCTCTCAAGCACTCTCAAGCATGGACACAAAGTCCCCAAGGTGCTAAGCACTGCCATGGCCGAACACACCCTCTATTTATAGCCCCAAGCCAAATAGAGTCGTTGGTGCTTCAAACCACGGTTTTACGCGAGTTGACCGGGCGCACCAAGCCCAGGACACACCAGGCGGGTCCGTCCCCGGAATAAGGCCGCTCCCTCTTCCGAAGGCCCGGCCGCGGACAAAGCAGCTGGCCCCACAACCGACAAAGACCGGATGCTTCGTCACGTGTCCGGCCGAACCTCGACGACGATCGCCAAAACAAACTCTGCCGGACGCACACCGGAGCGTCGGTCAAAAGGACTAGCTTCCTAGTCCGGCGTCCGGTCGGACGTCGTTAAGCCCCCCTTTCCGCTGAAACTCCGTCGCCTTTTTGCCCGACATGCTACCCATCAAGTATACCAAACTTGAGCACGAGGAATAGCATGTTTTCACCACCCACGATGCATCGGCGCAATAGAAAATATGCATCTTATTTTCTCGAAAGTAGAATCCCGCCTTTCAGCTCGGCTGGAGGATGGCCGTTCCCAAACCCAACTCAACCACGCATACAACCGCCGCCTTTGAAATGTGCCAACACCACCAAGTGTACATCACCATGTGCATGTGTGTTAGCATTTTCACAATCAAATCAAAGGGCGGGTTAGCTCTTACACCGCCACTTTCGATCCCAACACATCGCAAAGTTAGATCGCTCAAGTGGCACTAGATGACCGATATGCAAACAAGTTTGCCCCTCTTAATAAATGCGGCCATCTATCCTAAACCGGTCATAAACTTCTCTAAGCTCCAATGACCGGCGAAATGAAATGCCTTATAGGTTATACCTTTGCCTTGCGCATTTCCATTCCGCTCCATCCTCAAGTGCCGATGCAACATATGCACCAACACGATCAAGAATGATATGATCCATTTCATATTATCACATGACCTTCTTGGTCCATCGATCTTGACCTTACTTGCTCTTCACCATTCGCGTCGGTCCCCCGGCGCCAAGTCCCCGACTTGCCCTTCACGCTTACAACCGGTCCATCAAGCCAAGCCTTGTCTTGATCTTCACCACCTCGGCCACATGACTCCATGTCATGTTTCATATCTAATAAGCTCATTCATTGCATCATCACATGTGAACTAACCTCCCAGTGTATAATCTCAATCACACATATTAGTTCACCCAATGTTGACACTCAATTACTAAAACCACAAGGGACTTTTCAACCGAAGCCTTAACCGGCCCACGAGGGCGAGCGCGGCCTTGGGCGGGCGGGGGCCCCGCCCCGCCGTCTCCCCTCCCTCCGCTTCCGACTCGCCGTCTTCAAGTTAAGATTATCTTAGGCTTTTGGTGTGTAAAAAGGAATATTCCAATCTATAAGGAAGACCCTTATTAGGAAATAAATAAATATTGCTTGTAAAAGGTATTCCAATCATATAAGAAAACCTTATAGAGAGATTGCTTAGGTTACAAGTCCCACTAGCCTAGGGCTATATAAGCAAAGGCACGTAATCTCTTTGGGGATAAGCAAGCAATAAAAATAGTCCCTATATATCTCTCTTCTCCAACGGCCGCCACCCGCCTCAGCCGCCTTTGTCCCCCGCGTACCACGCCATCGCCCATCGCCTTTTAAGCAGGCGTGCCGCTTTACCGCCCGGGCCGCCGGAGATAGCCGCTCCTACGCCACCTTCTCCGCCTCAACGGTCGCCGGTGGCGGTCACAACCGCCCAATCGAACCGGGTTCGGGCGATGTGTGGTACTACTACAATGGAAACTTAGCGATGGCGGAACTTATGCCACAAGTATGTTGTTGCACGGTCGAACCCTACATACTAACGGATCCTCATAACATGCTTCCTATGCTTCACGTTCCTTCTAATCCTAGGGATCAATGTCTTCTTCTCGCGTCGTAGTCTTCATCATCATCTCAGAGGTCGATGTGCGTGAGTACATAAATACTCAAAGAAATTCAACCTGGGTGTGGGTGTGGAGAATATTCCTTGGGTATAGATTATGGCTTTTGGGTCCTAGAGGAGTATTATCATTCCCGCCAGTTCTCGAGATATCTTACATAAGCCATTGATCACATTACATATTAGTTTAAAGATATTTCTAATCAAAGGGCAAGGGAGGTGTGGGTGGCGTGGGCGGTGGCACAAGCTGCGGTGTGGCGTGTGGCTAGGGCAAGGGAGAGGGGTAGCACTGAGAGAGAGAGAGGGGAGGGTAGCTTTTGGTCTTTCTATTACTTCATTTGATCGGTTTCATCTCCCTTTGTATCCATAGTCC